>JAQIWF010001319.1:0-12465 GCA_034694965.1 Ceratozetes gracilis | reverse complement strand
ATTTCAAAATTATGGCTTTTATTTGAAAAATATATTCTTTTGAATTTTACTAAACTTTAAAATGAGTTCAAATTTGATAGAAATGTATTCAAAATTACTTATGAATGGCTAAAGTTTTAGTGATGTCTAAAGAGGAAGAATTTGTGAAATTGAATCTCATCTGCAATTTCGGTTTGGATGGCATTACTTTATGACACATATTATGGCCATTTCCTACATAATGGGAGAAAGTACTCAATTTGGCTGATGAAAGACTCGATGGCAGAATGTAAGTTGCATTTGCCACCTTGCTTATACTTTAACTTGGTCACAAATAATGAGTTGATTCTGAATATAAAATACAGTGCAATCATTGGTTTTGATTTTGAATTTGATTTCATAGAATAAATAAATTTTAACAAAATATAAATTCTTTAAACTTTAAGTACGACTAAAATATCCGAATGAAAAAAATGGTTCGTCAAAGTGTCAATCATTTGTGAATTGTTGTGGATAACTTTGACAGTAAAAAGTTATCGAGGCTTTCATCAAACACATTGTGGCATTAATTTAATTGATTTAACATTTGTTTTAACTAAAGAATTGATGCTTACGATAGATATTCACAAATTTAAATAAACAAAAACTACGAAACAATTGATTTTTGGAACCATTTCTTTGAATAATACTTCAGATCTGTGCAAACCATAAGTGAATGAATGCATTGAATGAGAAATAAATAATTGATTGAAAATAAAGTCCGTCTGAATCCAGTTTTGGCACAAAACTAATGGCAACTCTTCGATGATGTGATGCTTTGCCACAATAGGACTCAGACTTTGTTCTTTCCGTAACTCTTGAGTAAAAATTATCGAAATATATATAAATATGTTTTTGACTCTCTTTCGATCAATTGGCGAACTTTTCCATCGGAGGAAAGTCTTCGTTGACAGAGCTATCAGATATCAATCCCTGTTCGCAGCGTTTCTCCCAATAAGAAGCGCGCCTCAGAATAGAGCGGCTAAACTTACGCTCATTACTCGACTTATTGCTCATAACAGGTGGTGGAACCCGAGGGCCAGACATACTGCTGGAGTTGCTCTCATCTGAAGCATAACTGAAAAATAATTTTGAGTAAAAATTTGAATTTAAATACAATTTGACTGACCCTTCATTGGTAGGACTGCATGCCGTTGAAGGACTGCTCGATTCACTTTCGATGAGACTAATGGGTTGGTTGTGACCATTAATACCCATTCGATTTTGAGTGCGGGGAAGGTTTAAGTGAGACATTTCACGAAACTCTTTCGTTAAACTTCTTGCGGTCAGACTATGCACCTGAAAGTGAGATAATCTCTGATTAGGGCTATACTTCTCATTAACACTCATATAAGTAATGCCTGTAATAACAGTTATTAATTAGCCTAGATAATACTAGATAATACTAGGTAATATACGTCACTAGAGATTAGTAACAAACTATTATAATATTAAACAAGAGATTAATATTTTATGACAAATGACTAAAAGCACGTTATGTTAATTGACAGCTAATTAACTCATAATTATCTCAAAGTTTGTTTCTGACATTTGAGTCATCAGAATATATGAACCAAAAAGTGTTTTAAATGTTTCACATAATAAATAGTTATTCACTTCAATGTTGTCGAAACTCAAATAATTGTAGAAATTAGAGATTTATCGCTTAATATGATATTAAATGCATTGATAAATACCTCGAAGTTTGATTGAGTTATACACATATTCCTGGAAATATGATTGAGTTTAGTGTCGGAGAAACTATTTTTCCTCTTCATATCAACTAATTTGGGCGTTGAGTCCATTCTGTCTTCATTTGAGGCAAATTTGTTGACCAGATCTTTAACTGAGGGCAACATTACATCTGAATCGGAGAGAATTATTTCGCTTTCAGTTTCATTTGAATTCTTATCCATTGAATTCTCAGATATCTGTGAGACTTCTTCAGATAATTTTCGTTTTACAGGATTTATCTCAAAATAACTCGGATTCCAATATTCCTAATAATAACAATGAAATTAATTTTTCAGACAAAATGCATAAATAATTTACATTTTCATCGAAAGAACGGAGAGTTTCTTCTTTAATGGCATTTTGTGGCATTTGTTTCACATAATAGTCTTTTTGATATCGACTTAAATCTTTAGATTTTGATGACATGAATGAATTGTCGACATCGTTCTCATTACTCTCTTCGATCACTTCTGGTGAAGACTCACCGCTAAGACTCGAGACCTGAGCTCTTCTTTGAATTCGAGAGTTCAGATTCTCACTCGAATAGGGATTGTCTTTCCACTCGACGTCAGAATTTTCCCACTTTTTATGTTCTCTTTCAGCGATAGTCCCAGAAATTGGATTTACATTCAGTTCTCTGTTGACTCCATTGCATTGCTCTTCAATTTTATATTCATTTGTTTCCTCAATTAAATCATTTAGAGACGACTGTATTGATTGAAAACAAATTAATTGAAGCGGAATAGGAGTGTTGAGTACAACCTGTGCCATAAAATGTTTATTTTCAAGTTCAGCGACTCTTTCAGCCCAAGTCCGCTGAATAACAAGTGGACGAGTTTTGAACTTTTCATGCTTTGGATTAGTAGAGACACCCTTTCATGCGAACAGTGAATGACAGACAACCGATTCATTGATTTGTTAATTCATTTATAGTTTAGACAGAAATGGAAAACAAATAAACATTTTCTTATGACTTACTTTTGGTTTGAAATTTCGTTTATTTGCAGACATTTTATTATTAAAGTTTGAGTTTTCGACTTTCAGAGTGAAGTCACACCAATGGTAACCAAAACTATTATAGACGACACAAGAATAGTTTGCACTGAATTCAGGGCCAGTTTTCTTGATTTCGAGAACATTTTCTTCTCCGCTCTGAAAAATGCGAAAATTTTCGTCTGATTTTAAAATAGTGTCGTTTCTAAACCACGAAAACGACAGGGGTTTTGTCCCTTTGGCTCTACAGCAGAACTGGACCACTATTCCGGACTGAACGCACGCGTCGCCCGGCATTAGTACCAAATGTGGGTCAGTCTTAACGTTGGTTTCGCTCTTTCGGAGTTCCTTTGGCAGATAATTAGGCGCTTTTGTAATCAATTTCACGTTTCGCTTATTTTCATTGCCCACAGCTTTGCTTTTGATGACTTCGCTTCTCATTAACTCATTGTTCGCATCGTTGGATGTCTTAACACTTGTGGCCACTCTTTCCCTCACAACAATCTCTGCCTCCAATTCGTGTTTCACTTCTTCGACATTAATTTGAACATCACTTTCATAATCGCTCTCATCGTCTGAGAACTCCAATGAACCGTAAGAGTTGTGCTCTGAGAGCTCTGACAACTCATCCACTTCTTTGTCACCGACAGACACTCTTATTTTGTCGATAGGGTTGGGAATAAGCATAGAAACGGGCAGTTCGGCCAAAACCATAGCCATATATCCGATCATAATATTGGATTTATTGTCACATTTCTTCCTTTTCTGGAAGAGCCAGTTCTCCTCCCAATTCTGAAAATCAGTCCATTTGACAGCACTTTCTTGTTGTAGATCTTCAATATTATCGAAGCCATTGATATTAACATCAATAAAATCAATGCCCGCCTCAGGAAATGGCACTTTTGAAGGATTTACGGTTGAGCTGAGAAATGGCAAATCGCTGTATTCGTCGTCATCGGACAACTCTTCGGTGGTGGTGGTAGTGATCTCTTCGACCGAATTGATTCGCCACATCCTCGACTTGGATTAGTTATGTCGCACAGGAATACATGTTTAGTTTGTGGCATTCATAGCCCGCAGCCATTTATTACAGTTATTGAGAGGCAGTCCAAAGGACTCGACTCTACTTCACTCCAGTAGAGGCTATAGTGAACTGAAAACTGCTCTTTCAGGTACTCTCAGGTGTACTCTCAGGTGCTCTCACAGACTCTTTCAGGTGAGGAAACATAAAGCAAACCATAGAAGAGGTTATGTTTTATTAATTTATAATTCAGTTCAAACTCGATATCTTTTATTACTTGAGGGATGAGCCAAGAATTTCTCGAGCAGTCAGGCCTTCAATAACAGCATAATTAGATAAACTCCAATACCTTTACATGAGTTTACACACTGATAGTCGCAAATTGACTCAATATATGTACTAAATTGCAATACAATTATTCTATCATTTATTTAAACAAATATAGAGATCTAAATAAACGCTTCGGTTGTCATAAAAGTGATTCTTATTTTTCAAACCCTTCACCAATCATTAAAATCGACAATCATTTAAACATTTGCCCCAAACATACTTTACATTCAATTATTTTGAGTGACGAAAACCACAGTTTTTGTAGATTTAATTCAATTATTCTCATATTTCACATAAAAAGTTGACATTAACTGACTATAGAGCGAAAACTTTTGAATAAAATCTCTTTTGAAAAATGACTCTTTCGATGCGTTATTGAAACACATTTTGAGCTTTTATTTTGCGACAATTGTCACGAACTCACATTAAAACAATATATGCAACCATTCATTAGCCATACATAATAACAAACAATTTATTAATAAACAATGAATTGCCTCACTATTAATGAATACACAGTTTATAACAGACAATCACAATGCAACTAGCACATTTCGAAATTCGGATCAAAATACAATTAAAGGCAGTTTCCTCTGATTTAAACCTTGAAAAGTAAGATGTTATCTAACATTTGATGTATTTGTCATTTGTACTACAATTTGTATTACAATTTATAATCTCATCAGATATTTGTCTTGAAAACAAAACAATGCCTAACTTTTAATGTCAAAACGATATGTCCATAACTACCTAGCTAAACTACCAAAATATGAATCGTGGGTAAAGTAAAAATAACTCACATCTAATCGTTTTGCGAAGAATCTGAATGAAAACATTTGTATTTATATCACATAACAAGTACTCAAAACTTCTATTCAACTGATTAATAAGGGATTTTCGCTTCAGGTCTTAATATAACCTTTGATACCGACTCCGTCTCCCCCTTTACACTCGTATAATGAAAACCATAGTAACAGTTACTGTCAGGTAAAAAATGAAGAATCTTTTTCGTGATAAATTTGAAAAGTTTGCTTTCAATATATATAAGTTGTCACTATTCTTATCTCTCTTACAAAACAAATTTTAGCCAAATATAAATAAATTTGATTTTTATTTCAAAGTGAACTACAATTCTAATGAAACTAAAATATATTTACATTAATTTAAATCATTTCAAAACTAATAAAATCAATTAATTACTCGATTTATTGATTCGAGTAAATCTTTCGCCTCATTTAGTTTGGCCGCTAAATAAGGAGAACCGCCTGAAGACACAAATCAGTTAATAATTAAGACAATTAAAGAGACAGACCTCTGTCCGGATGATTCAAAAGCATAATCCGTTTGTGAGCCTCTTTTATCTTGAGTTTACTGGCGGATGGACTGATTCCCAGGACAAGACCCGCTTCCCTTCGGTTCATCTTCTGTTCAAACCCTCCCTTATAGTATTTGCTGTTCGCAAATGACTGAAATTTTTAAATAGTATTACAATTGATTCCCACTTTATATTGACTATTGATTGCCATTAAAAATAAATTTAAAACACTTTACCCCAGAATTTGGAAGAGATTTGTTGAACACTTCAGTGAAGACCTTCGATCTCCTTAATAGCGCCCTACCTATCAATTCATACATATATTAATATCAAGAACAAATTCTTTATATCATATTGTCATCAATTTTAAGCTCAACACAATGTCCCAGGAATTTGACAAATAATAAGAAAACTTTACCCCCGAAGCCAATGGCAGCTAAGGCCAGACCAGCCGTTATGGCAGTCGTCTAATCAAAAGAGGGATAATTTAAATGTCATTTCGTTTAATATTTTGTTAAAAGTCTTACCATTTAATCAAATGTTTGTACAAACAATTAAATGTAATAAAAGATAAAAAATATTTAAATGCGACAAAACGTGATATAAATAAGCCTTCAATGCATTCAATGATGTAATCCTATTCTGACGTCACTTTCTCTCATATAAAACGTTCAAAACTTTTATATTTCATATATTTTATTCATTTATTAATTTGAGAATTAATTATGATTTTAAACAATTAATATGTAATTAAATAACCTGGAGGTTAATTTGATTAATCTTGATCAATTTTATTGATTCATTAAATATTTTTGGCTTAAATCTAATTATTGAATCGATAAAAAAGAAAACGTATTTATTTTGAGCGCATAATTCAAATGAAATGTTTTTTAAATTTATTTTTGTTTACATTTTGTTATGAATTAAATGAAATTAAAAATGACTTTCAATTCAATTATTATTTAAGTCTAGAAATGTGTGAATGATATCCAAAATCTATTCTTCAATCAGACGTTATTCACGTATTTATTTCTAATTGTTTTAATCAATAAATAATTTTTTATTCAAATAATATTTGTCTAAAAAACGATTAAAATCAGCCGCTATCTGGCCGAAGAAGTGGTGAATATTAAAGTCTTCTTCAGATGAATATTAGATTTATTTGACTCTCAACTCAACCAATCAATCGATCGATAATTTTATTAATGATTTGTTTTATTTTGATTAATGAAACCATTTTTCTCTTCAATTATTATTTATTAATATTTGGTATCTTTTGTATGAAATGATCTCTACTTTTGTTTGATTTCTATATTAATATCTAAAATAATGAAAAATAATGGCATTTAAAAAGAGTGATATTTTTATAATAAATTCATTAATTAATACTAAAAATTGATTGAAAGCCAATTGATATCCATTTGTTTCTATAGATTTGAATAATAATTACAATTGTTTTATATTTCATACAGAAGTCTCGTTTCGTTCATCTTTTGGAGAGTTATGATTAGAGGCCACTACTGACGGAACGGGTGTCGGCGCGTCCACTCTTATAGTAATACCACAATCCTCCTCATCGTCCTCCTCTCTCATAGTGGACAGTCTCTTCTGTTCCTCCTCAGTCTTAGCGTCCTTTTTATTTCCCCTTTTCTTTCCATTTCTTAAGGAAAATCTCAAAAATGTTTAATTTAAATAAAATAATGGGAAGTTTTACCCATTGTTAGACTTTTTGCCCGCAATCTTTTGAATACTTTGGTCAATGCTCTTCCAGGCGCCGCTCTTTGCTAACTGTTCCGTTATGTTAATAGCACAGGGCTTGTCCTGTTCTGCATTGAACTTATCCATTGGAATCTTCAGAATGTTTCCATTGGCCAAAGGAATGGCAACATTTCCAGAGCTGGCGTTCGGGACGAGGTTTCCGCCTTTTTTCTCTTCTTCGGCCTCTTTTTCTAACTTTTCTTCTTCTCGTTTGCGTTTCGTGTGTTCTGGCATTACGTCGTCCAACAGTTTGAGTTCATTTCGAGTAAAGAATAGATCCAATAGTTTTCGAAGAAATATGATAACCACTAACTGTTTTGATGTCGGTTTCAATTGGGAACAGATGTTAATCATTGATGACTAGAATTATGGCTAAAATGACTTACCATAAGAGGGAATGCAATTGATGTCGGCTTATATGACTTAACACACCATAAAAGAACAAAACATAATAATTGGATTAAAGTGAAAACATGGACTTTAATGGTGGGCACATATCGGAGGAACATATAGTCCGGCTGATACTTCTGTGGCATAAACATTATCAGAATGCGATCGAAAAACTAAAATACAAAATATTTATCCCATTTAGACATAACCCAAACACTGGACAGATATCTTACTTGTGATCCTTTTAGAGAGGAGGTACCCATATATAGGAATACACCGAAAAGGACAGGCATCGGAATTCTTTGAAGTATTGGTGTGAATAGCACTGAGAGTCCGATTAATGTAAAAATGCATATATGAGTGACGCGCTGTTCGCGAACCCCAAGAAATTGTGGTTTCTCTCCCGGAGCCGAACATTCGGACTCCATCTTCAGTGAGTTGACGTGAGTCATGGAAAGAACAGTGGCGGCAACGAACCAGGGCAGTCCCATTATCGAACAAATCGCTATGAGAATGGACAGCACAAACAGGTCTAAATGATAGCCACAGCCTTTCTGTTAACAAGAAGTAAATCCAATTAAATGACTTATAAGTGGAGAGAAGGGAAGAGAAGTGAATACTTTGAGCTTATATTCCTTTCGGTTAATAATAACAGCAGTTATCTGTTGATCCATGAAAATGAGAATCGTTGCCAACAGAGCCGGTAATGGCGTCAAAATAAGCAAATACCAGGGATTCTTATTATGGAAAACTGGAACAACCCAACCCCTATCGTTGAGAGTAGGCTTAAAGAGACAAATTGTGAGAAATTATTTGATTTGATGGGAACTTACTTTGAAGTTTTCGGGAACATAGAGTTTGGGTGTATTGATGTCAATCCAATTGTCAAACAAAGTCATGGAAGCGATGGCAATAACGACTGCGAAGTCACTGGATATTTGACGGATCTTTGTTGGGAAGAATGGGGACATTTTGAAGTCCTTAAGCATAACTGAGATGACATAAGTGGCCGCAAACAGAATGACTGATAACAGGAAGACGTCGGGAACATATCGCGGTGTCTCACAACCAAATCCTGACAGATCTCCGCCGAAGGCTTTGCAGTTCTTGAGTTCATTGTCGTTGCGTTCAGTCGATTGAATCAAATACTGGCTTTGATTCGGATACAAACAAAAACACGTGTAATTCGGAGCAACAGACGGATCCGGGTTTATAGGATTTTCTTGTCCTATTTGGTAGAGCTATCAGAGCCAACAGACACCCATTAAGTGATTTGCCATTCTTTCGAAAGACAGTCGTCTTACGTTTTGAATGGCTTTATAGATAAATATAACGGATATAAGTGTTGCGAAGTTTTCTTCTGTGAAACGAGTTATATAACAGACGAGAGCACTGGCATCGAATGCCACCAATAGCATTAGAATTATGGCCACACTCATTCCAATCCATAGACGAAGGTTCAGGTAATGAAAATCATTTGATCTGATGTTAAACAGAATTAATGTGGAATCGACTCAAGCAATGAGTAATTACTTGGAAAAGTCGTAGAGAATCGTCTCAAATATGAGTACTGGACCTGTACTGCCCAGAACTGTAAGGGGTTGACCACTAAAAAAGCCGTAAGCGAGTCCGCAAATGAGACCACTCATGAGGCTTTCCATCGTCGCCTTATTTGAGGACACAATTGTTTTTTTAATGTTTTTTCTTACATTTGGTTTGATTTAAGGCTAATTTGTTGAGTGATTGACATGTTTTGTGTTTTAGTCATCAATCAATCGCTTACAATATTATTTCCGGTCGCCTCTCCTAATAGACCTCCGAATGTGATAATTGGTGTCAAACACGCGAAGTATAAGAAAAATATTGATGCAATTGATTGTAGAACTAAGGCATCCTTGAAGTCAGACCAATACCAAGGTAACTTTCGCTTCACATCATTTAGTAAACCCCCAAAAAGTCTACAAATTTTAAATTTAATTTATTTTTGTAATGATTGATATACCTCTTTGGATACATACCTTCCCGTTCTCTTGAGACCATTGGCTTCTCTCTCCCTCTCCTCTTCGTCTTCAGAGTCTTCATTCTTCACTTCAATTGGTTCGTGTTTTTTACGCGCTTCTTGTGATGGTATCTGATTTGGCGGTTCAATACGAATACTGGGATCCCACGCTCCGGGGGGTAGAATTGTCACGGCATCTAAGAATTCGTCGACTCCGGCCAACAGGTCCTCTCGACTCTTGGCTTTATAGGCCACGTCGTGGAAAACCTGAGATTTGCCAAAATTTAACATTTTATAACTTTTTGGTTCTTTCCATCACTCACTTCGTCAGACATAAGAGTAGCCATCGCTCGGCCCACTTCATGATAACGACCCGGAATGCTGTTAATAGATATTAATAATGTATTACAGATCGAAGAATAAGACTTTGCAGTCATTAGTTAACTAAACATTACTTATCATAAAATATATGTATTTCTAATGGAATTATTGGTTATTATTATGATATATATTTACCAAAAAAAATCATTTTTCTTCAGTCAATACATTATTACATCAAATATTATATAAATGATTTTTTGAAAGAATAGGGATTACATACCTGTGCGGCCCGAGTAGAATAAATAGAAATCTTGTGGGAACGGGTACTTCAGTCAAATCACCCAAATGACAGGCCTGATTGAGGCGAACAAAGCCCGATATGGAGTGTTCCAGAAAATCAATTTCTCCGACGAGAATATTATCTGCTTCAGAACCGGGCGGTATTTTACGCATAAAGGCCTGATTGAGCTGACATTCATGTCGAGTGCAAAGTTCTCTCAATTATATGTTTAAACAATCAAAATAAAGAAATGAGTTAATGATCCATACCTTGTGCTGTAAGTCGGAACTGGAACTGGCATTAAGTTCAGTCGGCAATTGTCCGGTAGACGCAGAGTTACCTGATGACTGATTGCTAGTGTGCAGGTGCAGCGATGTGACGCTTGGACTGTTGGGCAGACCCTCGTGACCGTTATTACCCGCTATAATATACAAATTGTTTTATATTTCTCTCACTTTTCATATATTATAACAAATTCTAAACAATTGATTAAAATTATTTGAGAGGAAAATTGATTGCAATGAATGTTAATTCACTCATTAATTATTCATCTAATTGTAGATTAGAGTTAGTAATGGTTTGGTTGAGCTCTGGTCTAAATCACTGCATTCTAATAGAACCTGGTTTATCCAAAGATAGTCCTAAAGTGCTTTGAAATGAAAATTTTCTGAAGGGATTCCACTCAGAATTGGGCGGCGAAGAGCTCTCGCCATCCAAAAGATCTATTGTTTCCAATTATTTTTGGCCATAAATTAAAGTGTTTTGTTTGACTCAATAAATTGAAGTAATCCTAAACAAGTGAAGACAACTTACTGTGAGAGCCGAACATACTTTTGCTCGAATTTCTCCCGATGTCTGCCAGGGATCTAATGAGTGGAAGTCTGTTTCTGCTATCATTCTTGTCGTGTCTTTTTTCGTGTTGATGTCTGTGTCTCCGAAGCAGAGCTTCTTTTACTTTATTTTTCATATCAGTAGAGAGTTGTCCGCAATTAACCATATTTTCCAGAACTAAGTCTATAGACATATGGTTTGACATCACTTTCCGAAACTCATTTAAACCAATAAGTGTTGTACTGACCGGCGATTTGGTCTAAACTACTGCCTTCGAGGTCTAACAAAACGGTTCCGTTAAGTATACAACTTCTGAGTTCAAAGAGTGAGTGCAAGGAAATGGTGGCCACGTGTGGCTTTGACCACCGATCGCCCCCTTCTTCAACATCCTCTTCAAATTTTATCCATCTTTAATATACAAACATTAAAAGTATTGTTTCATTAAATTTATCGCTTAAATGCTTTAGTGATCACTGATTAGAATGACTTTACACAAAATTGTGTAATTCACTCCCCTTTGATGGGCTTTTAAACATGAGAGGATTTTGGACAAATTGATTTCTCAAACCTCCCTCTATGTACCACTCAATTAATGTTCAAAATTATAAGAGATTTCGAGTTTTAAATTTTGTGATCGTATCAGGAAATGAAGTGTATCTTAAGTTGAGTTGAGTTGAGAATACGATGATAATTGAATTCAAAGGGAATCGAGGTTTAGATAAAGCAAACAATACTTATATTGAGTGAAAGCAAGACTTTCTGCTCATAAAAGTAATGGGAGGCTATGTTTGGATCGACTAAATTGATTCACTCATCTCTTTAGTGTTCAAATGAGACTAAAAACATACTGACAGTAATGAGCGTAACTCTGGTTAGTCGCGAACATTAATAAATTATTGCTAGAAGAGAATAAATTGAAATAATTAGAAATAACCTTGCAGTTTCTCTCCATTCCAGATCTTCGCCATTAATGCAAAGTTCTTCTAATTCACTGAAAAGAGGGTGCGATTCATGAGCTCCATCCATGTCATCTTCACCCAGAATGAATTGAACCCGATCCGCTTTCATAAGGAATTATCCTCAAGTGTTATATTGGAAATATAAGATTATAAGTATATTAATACCCGGTCTAATATTCTGAGGGTCTTCCTCAGTGTGATTGCCCTCCTCTTTCTTTTTATTGCCATTTTTATGGTGTTTGTGTCTTCGACGGTGTCCTCTGCGGCCATAAGTGGTTGGCATTTGAAAGCCATACGTGCAGTAAACGGTGAGCGCTCTGTGACCTGCAATACATGCAATTCATGTCAACGAATGACAATTAATTCCATCCTTTTATTAGACTTAAGTAAACAAAAGATATATTTAGAGATTACTCTTATTTTGAGTAAACATAATCTCATTATTCTTGTAATTCTGATATAACTCAAAGCAATTCTTAAATATATTAGATGATTGCAATAGAAATGAAAACGTTT
>JAQIWF010001318.1:0-12471 GCA_034694965.1 Ceratozetes gracilis | reverse complement strand
CATCGAAACCTTCTGTGAATCGAAGACTTTTTACTGTCTTTTCTCTATTTTATAAAAGTTTTTTATTTTTCTTTTGGTCGACAATAAAATCAATGATTAATAAAATCCAAATAAACTGAACGCAGAATAAGTTCTCAAATAAAGTTGTTTTTCCAAAGAATCGATACTTAATAATTCTATCCTATTCTGTGCTATCATCTATCAAACACGTGCACTCATTTGAATAATCTCTATGTTTTGCAGGTTCAGATAAATGGTTGTGTTTTTCTCTTGTCAATCGTCTGCTTAGAGTCTAAAGTCTGTTCAAAGTATATGTAATCAGCATTTTGTGCCAATTTTGTGTTGAAATCTATTTTTGAAAAACATTTTACATAATTGTTATGTTTTCTGTCTCTGTATCTGATTTAAGGTAATTCAAAGCTCACAACAATTTATCCAGTTATATAAATTCTGAATCAAAATGTTCCAGTTTATCCAGCGCACTTTTTACAAGTTTTAACCGCCCAAACATTTATTTGCACTTTAGTCGAACTGTCGACAGATTATAAGCGAGTAATTAAAGAAACTATTTGCAGGATAAGATAGACAATCAAATTAGACAGGGATGCGGAAGGTCATCGGCTCCAGGAGGTGGATCCAGTCTGGTGAAAAAACAGGAGGGGGAATAAATGCCAAATTTTCGGTTTGAGAAGGGGGTAAAGTTCCTAACTATCCCCTTCCGCGTCCCTGATTTGTTGGATGCTGACTGGGCCTCTAAACCGCACAGGTTGAATTATTATTAAATAATTTATTATACTCATTTGTGGAGTTCTGCCAAACTTTTTCTTGTGCTCTCCACTATCCTTGATGTTAGTGTCGAGGTCGAGGCGCTTCAATGAAATAAACAAGTTTGAAATTCGATCAATTTTCCTATTATCACCTTTACCTTTGGTTAGGGAAAGCCACTATTGAGAAATAAAGCCTCCAGGACTTTTTATATTTGGTGGGAAAACCTCTATAACACGTGAGGAAAGGGACAAATTGTTCACATTGAAGGACTTTCAACTTGATGAGCTCGCAAATCACTGTCATTCAATATATCCTGATTAATTATCTGAGTCGCGTAGAAGAACGGGCGACGTCTAGCTATTTTGGCAAATTGCTGTACCCCTACCCAATGCAATCTAGGAATTTGTTGAAAAGTTGCCACAAAGTAATCTTGAAATATACAAATATTGAGAGTATTTATGTTTTGCAGCGATTCTTATATAAACTCAAATCAATTTAAAGTAAATAAAAGTTTTATTTGAATATCAAATGAATAGAAACTAAATTTGATTAGTTTTGAGAGCAAACGATAAACAGGCGATAAAATTGAATTAAAGTTGTTTTTCAAGAACTTTCATGGACTGGACAGGTATGACATGCGCTCAAGTGGTAGACAAATAGCATTTGCAGTACAAAATCCATTGGATTCATGCATTGTCTGCTTGTTTTGCTGATTATTTGAAAGAAGTGGCTGTGAGTTGATTGCAGTGTTTTATACGACTGTTCACTAGTGTTGACACGCGTTGACTCCAAACCCATTGGATTTGTTGCGCAATAGAGACGACTATTACGACATTTGGCAACAAGTCTTCACGTTTTTCAATCATTTCAATGCCAGACAACATTGAGGTATAAATGACTTTCCGTACGCGAGGATCACTCCACACAACAGTCCTCACAACACTCCTCACAGTATATGTTAAGCCAGGAATAGAGTAGTAGTGCTGTTGAATGTGTGCCAAACCAATCGATTCAATTAAATGCTCAAAACGTTCACATTTTTCACTGATAACTCTTATCTAATTTATCGATCATTTGAATCCATAAAAATTAAATATAAATATAGAAATCCAATCATCAGTTGTGAGCGACTCATAAGAATCTTAAGTCCTGTGCTCTTATTCTTAGCTCTAGTATTGATTCGTAGATCTCAGCTCAGAATAAATATAATAAACATAAATATTAATTGAATTCTTGATTAATCTGTTTGGACCTGACTTTCGCATAACAACAGTGGAAATAAATAATTGCTGTCAAAAATGAATAATAATCTTGGAATCAATAGTATGGAGAATAACCAATACGTGAACCAGAATTGGTTTCAACAACACTTACCCTTCAATAATAAAAAACTCTTCGAAAAGTAAGTTCACAAATATTTTCATCGATTTTTGTTTCGCAACTTATCTATTGATTCAAATATTGAAATGAGAAGTGATGTCACTCTCATCGTCAGTGCCTTTCTTGAGCTCAGAATAGACTAATGATTCTGTGACTAACAGTCATTAACGCAAATGTCGACCAAACTTATATCAAATCTTATTATTCACTTATATTTAATTCGCAAAATCTTTAGTTTTTATGTCATTTTTGTCGAAATTTCCATAAATTTATTGAATTATTGATTTTTGTCTCAGAATTATGTTTTCCCGCAAAAAATATTCATCGGATCTAATTGTAATTACTTTTGATTTCAATGCATATAATTGGATGAATAGATGAAAATAATTATATGAACAAGGCTCTTAACTCAATTATAATATTGTAAGGTTTAATCGGAGTCCAGAATATTCTGTAATCTTATTCTATATTCTGTGTTACGAAATATGAGTTTCAAGTGATTTATAGGTTTGCCAATCAATAAAGTAGTCAGTATTGAGACATACTGTATATATTTGACAGAACCTGCACTAAAAGTGACTTGTTAAAGTCACGTGATGTAAATATATAAGGTACTAAATTTCTTGAGTTATCCTAATATCCAAATCCCTTTTTCAATATACGTCACGTGACTTCCACAGTTACTTTTAATGCAGTTCTGTATTTGTTTTTCTTCTTTTGTGTCACTTGATTAGCAACAAGAAAGCAGCCAATGATGTGCACAGAGAAGACCTGAGTCCTCACTAAATGATAGAACATTCCTTTAAATACTTTTTCGATCAGATATTGACAATTAACTGATTCATGTGATCCACTTAACTATTAGATAATGACATCAACCCATAAATAATATTCGCTTTAATCTAAAATAACTTTTAAATGAGTTTTACTATCGTTTTAAATGAAGTAAAAATGCAATAAAAAAGTCAGATCTTATGTAAGTGAAGAGTAATATCTGCAGAAAAAGACGTCACAAATAGTGATCTTTGAGTTTTTGTTGGATTTGGTTCTTAATGAAAATGTCTCGGATTACTTGATTACGTGATGTATTCAATGGGTTCGACAAAATCCAATCATTAATTCATTATTCATTTGACAACATTCATGAACTTTGATATTAAGTTTCAAAATTTGAAAAAAAAGTTTCCGTTTTTTCGTTCCCTGTTTTTCACAAACAATTTTCATTATCATTGATGAGTAGGTTTTAAAGTGCTTTTTATGTTTGAAGTCCATATTTAACCACATATTTTGCATTACGTCTACTCTACTGATTGTGTTAATCATATTCTGTTCCCAATAAAGGCTTTCATTGATTAGACAGAAAACTACTTATTTTCGACTTTCGAGACATTTTGACACCAGATTTGATCGCTTTTTATCTCAAAATTGAATTCTTTCGCAATTATTTACTTATAGTTTCTGTTATTTACTGAAAAAAGAGATTTAATGGAAAATTCAGTTTTAATGCATCTTTAATGAGGAAATTTGCAGTTTTCATGCAATCACTTCTTGTTTATTATGGCATACATTGAGGTCTCGACAGCACAGGCTCTCAAATTAGAGATAGAAGTGAATCAATAGAATAAAAAAGTGATTCTAAAAGTGAACCAAATATTAGGTTTCTATAAACTTAATGTTGTTTTCTGTTGGCTATGAATCATAGGCTATGATAGGAATGATAGTCAGCCTATCAGTGGTCCCACTCTTTAAGGAAATGAGAAATACTTCTGATTTGGAGATTGGATTAAATGTTTGACTTTTGCGTTTGTTTTGGGAATATATTTGCTTATATTGCTTGATAAGAGTTGTGAGACACCGATACACAATATATTAGAAAATATAGCAATTTATTAGTTCCTTATCGTGTGATAAACATTAGATAACTTATGAAAAATCCAACTCTCGTTTCGATAGGTTTTGTTTAAACTACAAAAACCAATCGAAAGACTCGAAGCAAGTGTTTAATTATCGAAATGAGTCTCTGATTGCGAGTAGATTCTGAAAACTAGATTTTTTCCATTATTTTTGACCAATGAATGACCCAAATCGTGAATTAATGAACTGATTTTCTCGTGTCGAACCACTAATTAGAATAAGTGAACACAATTTGCTTTTTATTCTTACTTTATGTCATTTTCCTAATAATAATGAAGTTTTAATTTAATGATCAAAAATAAAATACATTTTCTAACGTTAGAGTAGAGGTATAACTGTATAGCGTTTACGCAAACATTGGATTAAACTATCTTTCATTGCAATCGCAAAATACATATGAAGTGCTTTTTGCACACATCGCGCACACATTCAGCACTGGTACACGTGCCCCACATCAAGGCTTCTTTTTATAGACGAGAATACCTTTTACGCCCTTTCCTATCACCAGATAAACAGATCAATTCAAGTCTGGATCGAAGGACATTCTGGATATGCTCTAGCATTGGCTGTGGGATAACGTGACGAATGGGAAGTTCCACTCTTCTATTACTATCGGAGATAGTCTATCAAGTTGATTTTGTCTCGTATTGCAAATTGTCATTCAAATTGCAATTAAACTATTTCTGCGAAAGATGACCAAAAAATGTACTGTTGTTTAGCCCCTCATATATACCTTAAACTAAACATTTTGGTGGACCGCCTCATACTGGTTGTGATGAGAGCCTCGTTTATTTAAGTCTCGTTTTATTTGAAAACTGATAAAACAATTGTATAAATAGAGAGATAATTATAAAATTAATATTAAGCACAAACACATGTTTCTGAGAAAAATGATTTTTCCTGCTTTTCATGAAAATAGTATTCAATTTGAGTTCAATACTCGAATCAAATAATCTATGCTTTTGTTTAATATCAAAGTTGTTTCCAAAAGTGTTTCTATTTTTTATTGTTTTTTCATTAATATTTTCGTAATTATATCATATCATTGCAAAACCGATTAACGCCTGGAGAGCAGACACCAAAAACGCGATTCAAATATTTATCCAGGCTAGCTTTTCAGCAAATCCAAACACCAAAGGTTTAATAATTAAACTTTAATTGAATTAACTTTTAAAATGGTTCTAGTTTAGAAATTTTGCATATTTGTTGCCGTAATCTGTCCTTTGCAATTGAGCGCACCCTCAATACAAACCAGACTTCACAAGAATTTTGAATATTCTCGAAGAGACAAAATCTGTTTGTTTGCACTCATTGTGTAATAGACTTACATAACAAATGAATCACTGATTAGTTTTCTTCCATCAAATTCTCCGTTAATAATACAATACATTTATAATACAATTTCATCAAATCTAACATATTTTTGTTCGTCAAAAACGTGTCATTTCTTCAAATTAATTAACGAAAATTAATTAATTAATTGCTTTCCGTTTCGCCTAATTTTCTACAATTTCTAAGAATTCATTAATTTTGAAGTTTTGAATAATTGAAGTTTGAATCACTAAATAATTAGCAGAGATGGTCAAGGGGTCCAATACCTCATAAGATATGAAAATTTGCCAAATACCTCCTAGGATTCATGGGGGAGGCCTCCTCTTTACAAAAGATTGTAACTTTTGCTCAAACTTCTACATAAGAGTCTGAGTAAAAACTGTAAATAAAAGTGATCACTTTCGTTATAACCCCTCAGGCCCTCACCTATGATTTTTCGTAAAAATGGCTATTTTACCCCCCCCCCCTAGGTTGATCTTGGTCATCCCTGTAATGAGTAAATTTAAGTGATTGAGAATTTGCTACTTGCTTTCCCTGTTCTCACCAATTAAGTTAAAATCAATAGTGAAACTTATTTTTAAATAAGCCCAAATAATGATCATTATAATAATTTGGTTGTGTAATCTCTCTCTTGCTTTTTTTCACAGTTTTAATCTTTCAAACTGCAAATACAAAATTACATTTAATATTATATTAGAAAACTAAAAAGCAGTAAATTATACCCTTTTGGCAAATATCACCTTAAACTACATTCAATGTATACGAGTGTTGAATCTTCTACCTCACAATTGAGTATGCAATTATTGAGGGTCTAAAAATAATGATAAATTAGCTATGTATTTTATTGGCAATAGCTAGTTTCTTTCTCAACTTGTGATTTCTTATTCAAAGTTTAATATTATTTGTTTACAAACATTTTTCTTCTTATTTTCTCTGAGACTTTGTTTCTTATCACTATTCTTATCAGTCATTATTTTATTCAACCCTTTATTGTATTACAATTTTACACGATATATGTGAAAGTCTAGTAATGCATTCTAGCTATTATTTGCGCATGAATAAAGGATAAAAATGTGGATATTTGCAATTGCAATGCACTTGAATAATATTTTAGCTTGATAGTTCATCTTTTATTTACATCTTTAAAATAACGTGATGTTAAAAGAAATGTTCATGCTAAATACTGAAGTTGCTATAATCATCAGACGATCAGATTTGAAGCATTGTTATAAAATAAATTATAGTTGACTGAAACATTTAATGATTAACAAGTTAAATTTAGAATATTATAAAGGAAATATTAGTTTTTAAGAAGTTTATATAAGAAGCGATGGATTTAATGTTAATTAATGTTTGATTTCCTCTAATTTGACAGTAATTTAACGATAACTCAAACGATGGCTAATACTCAAGAAGAAGAGGATTTGAATATTCAGCGGAAAAAGTCATCGAGTCGTGTATGTACTCAATGTTATCATTTGAATGTTTGCAGCCATGCTTTTCGGGTCACACCTTCTCTTCCGAGTTATGCCTTGATTTTATAAACTCTTGTGTTATTAATTAGAGACAAACTGTCCTTTTTATAGCTTATCACTTCTCTGCCCTTTGATGGCAACCCTTTCTAATGGCATAATACGTAAGTTTTGACACATTTATGTAAAACAATAATATGCTTCTGAAGGACAGTCGACTTAAGCGCTTCCAGTTATGATTCACAACTTACAGCTAAACAGCTTCTGAACCGGAATTTTGTTATTTTTATTTCTTATCACAAAAATTAGAAATTCTTTTGTTCTAATCTGATATTAAACGAGTAGAGACCTGGTTTCTTTACAGCTATGCACATGTCCTTCTGCACGTATCCCTTTACGTGAGTTGGAGAAAGTTTGAGCCCAAACTCGAACCGTCAAAACAATGAGTTTTAATCCAAGAAGCGCCGGTCAGACTAATAAATGTTACCATAAACTATTTAATAGTACATTTGATTAACATAGAAATAAAAAAAAACTATTCAATTATATCGCAACTATACATACATATAACTGTACGTATTGTAAGGATTTAGAAAATAGAGAATCCGGAGGTTTATCCCAACAAACATACACTCAATAAGTTCTTAGGGGGCTTTCAAAATTCATTGTGTTTCAATAAGATGAGCTGCCCTCTCTCTCCCTTCCCTAGAGCAACTAACTGTCCGCAACTATAAATAGAATATTCTGTGCAATAAATATATTTGATTCCAATGTTTAGAAAAATGAGAGTTAATTGAAATTTGTTGATATTTAGGACCCGCTATCGCACCGTATTATTGAGAAGAGAAGACGCGATCGAATGAACAACTGTTTGGCAGATCTGAGTCGACTGATCCCCACTTCATACCTAAAAAAGGTAGGAATTAGACCATCGATTGAATGATTGTTGCATTAAAACGATTGCAGTCGTCATCACTTCAGGGCAGAGGACGTATCGAAAAGACGGAAATCATAGAAATGGCGATCAAACATATGAAGCACTTGCAGGCGCACAAGTACTGCACCGACGACTCCAAGTGCGAGCTCTCCAATGCACCCAATTTGGATGAAGAGGAAAGACTCAGACAATACCGATTGGGATATCAGGAATGCCTCTCAGAAGCCATACGTTTTCTCGTCGAAATCGAAGGTCTTTTTACTGGAGATGGTCTGTGCCGGCGAATGATGGACTACCTTCAGAACCATATGTCCACTATTCACAAAGGTTTGCACTTTTATACCATTCAATGCAACCATTGATTGAATTATGTTTTAGTGAGTTCTTCAGTCAAAGAATCAGAACTTATGACTCCAACAATGGATGACATCCCACAAGTGAGGTCCCCATCACTGTCTGACTCCACCGCTTCTGCCAATGAGAAAATGGATTCCAATGATATGGAAATGGAAACGAAGCCATTCATACCTAAGCCGGTAGTGACGAGTCATTTGCGAGAAATGCTCGAAAGTAGTTCCCTATCGAAACGGTCGAAATCTTCGCCACACATAAGCCTTTCGTCTCCCGTTTCGCCAAATAATTACAATCAAAACAGTGACCAAAATGTGTATAACTTTAAGAAAGAAATCAAAGACAGATTTCAAGCCGACCAGAAGGGGCCGTCGATCTCACCAAACAATATGCCCATCGATGACGAACGGGTTTCAAATTTGAGTCTCTCCTCATTGACCACTCAGGGCAGTGATCACCGGAGCGAAACATCGGGCTATTCTTCGAACTCTTCGAGTAAATCGTTGTCTTCAAGCATACCCTCAATGGTTGTGCCCATATTTGCGTTACACCCGTCGGGGAACTACTATTTGCCTCTTACTATAGACGCCTCTATAATCGGTGCCCACATCTCTAAGGAGGCGGAACTCAACTTATTTCCAGTCTTACATCCGATCAATATTACGGTTAACTTCAGTTATCAAATGCCACCACAACTGCCGAACCCCACTCTCGACTTCAGTCGGTCTCATGTCTGGCCTCAAGTGAATCAAAGAAGTGTCAGTTTTTCAGCGGTGCCTCCGATGACAAACTCAAACAGTAATAAATTGAATTACAATAACAATAATCACATTTCGCTCACAGAAAACGTTAAATTTGATCCGATTTGGTTGAGTTCTTTGAATACCAGTTCAAAGTTCAACCAATTGTCGAACAAATTGAAGTGATTTTCATATTTTTGTTAATTAATTATGTATTGAATGTTAAGAAAAGTAAGACTTTTATCAAATCGTTATTCAAATTAATGTGATTTCGATCTTATTCTTTGTATATAAGAAATGTTTTTAATAACACTTTTATTTAAAGTCAAATATTTTTAATTTTGTAAATAATCGACAAATGATTTGTTTTATAAGAAAATTGTTTTTATTTTTTAAGAGTTTTATTAAAACGAAGAGTAAATGAAATTAATATCAATTAATAAATCAATTAAATTATGAAAAAACTCATTGAATCTTATTTTGGATCAAATGATTAGTTAATTGACTGAATTGATGGCCGAACTGTCGGTCGACTCTTTGAGGGAAATACCGGTCGAACCGAACCCTTTGTCCGATCGTTCGGTTTCGTCGAGATTTGTTTCCACGAGTTCTGTGTCAGCGATCTGTTCACAGATCAGTTGAGCGATTCGGTCCCCTTTCGACACAATGAAGTCCTCATCAGAGAAGTTGAAGAGAATGACACAAACGTTTCCTCTGTAGTCGCTGTCGACAACACCGGCGCCGACATCTATTGAGTGCTTCCACGCCAGGCCTGAACGCGGGGCGACCCGACCGTAACAGCCGTTGGGAACGGCCACTCGGATGTCAGTCTTCACCATTTGTTTGCCGCGTTTGGGAACAACACAATCGTATGCGGAATACAAGTCATATCCGGCGGCAAATCTCGAGCCCCGCGTCGGACGGAAACCATTTTCAGTGATTCGCTCAAAAAGAAGTGAACGAATCGGTTGTTTTCGCGGCGATTCTGGCATTTCTTCAGATGATAAGTAACGACAAGTGACTAACTTATTGCAAGAATCAATACTAGACTTGTATTGTCTGCCAAACAATTGAGTCGACACTTCCCTCAAAAATACTTTTGCGCCGATTTTGCACACATTTCGCGCCATATTTTCATACTTTCCATAAATATTGTCTATTAATGAAGACTTAGTTTTTGAAAACTTAATTCAATTCAATATAAAAGGGAACTAAAGTTAAGTCACATTTCTTGACATTATTTATATTTGTTTACATTCTCTCAAAGCATTTCATCACTCATTGAATTGTAGTAAAAGGACTTAACTTTAGATTTAAATTAAAGGGATTTTAATTTACTATTGAAATGAGTTAAGCCTTTTGTAAAGAGTAAAGAATTGATGTCATGTCATGTCATGTCATGTAAAGGATTTTACTTTCAGTCAATTTGTAACTCAATTCTCAACATTTATTTAATTTTTATCTCAATGTTTAGTTTTTATGTCATACCTAATGTTGGACTCAATGTCTTCTTAAGACTAAGAAGTGGAGGACAACAACAGAACACAACTTCGATGTCGATATACAGTGAATACATTGACTCAATCTTCACATCACTGACCAGTTGTGAGGAATCGCTCAGAATATGTGAACTCAATCTCAGTCTCCAACCAAAAGTGAGTAAACAAACCCTTCCTCTCATTATTCTCTATATTATTAAATGTTATGCTTTGTGTCTGACATCACTTTAAGTGATTGAATCATACGTTGAGATAACGAGTTGTTAACTGAAGAGAACAAACACTTGAGTCGATTGGCCGAAGAGGGCATCAAATTAAAGAATTTACTCGAAGATTGTCTCCACGAGTGACTCCACTGACACTCCTTTTCACTCTTATTATGATTTGAAGTCATATTTACTTTCATTTGATGTATATTTGAATTACAAAATCAGTTCTGCTTTTTGTCTGTTCTTTGATTTGAAGTCTATTTAAAAGTGTTTTAATGATTGCATTAATGTTTGAGTAATAAAAATGAGTCCACTTTTGATTAGTTGGCTCTCAATTGTCTTATAACTGATCCCAAAGTTATCATAACTCAAACATATTTACTACTCATCCAGTATTGATCACTCAATCCTCAGGGAAAGGGTATCACAACATTCCCTTAGGATTTAAAAACCACGACCGAAGAGTGCTGTCCATAAGGTTATACATAAGGTTAAGGTTTAAAAGCGTCGGCTGGTATTCCTGATATACCCTCCCCTGTGGTCAAACCTGGACTTTTTTTTAGTACTTAATATTACTTATAGTTGAGATCAAACTTGTATTGAGTGTAAGTCCTGTCTGTGTTCTTGGGATCTATTATTTGTCAAAACATAAGACAAACTCAATGGAGAAGAGGTACTGATTGTGACACACATATGACCAGTACTTCATTATTGCGAAAGAGTTGGGTCGACATCACAAACCCCACACCAATAGAGGGCACAGAAATGTGAGTTCACTGGATATCAATCATAATATCATCTTTTGATCACATTTTGACGACACTTTAGATGACTGTCCGGTCACTCAATACTATGCTTTAAAATGTGATTTTTGTCTAAACAGTGAGTAAACCCCCCCTTCCTCTCAATTCTCACCATTTATTTAAATGTTATCTCAATTTTCAGTTTTATGTCATATCTTATGTCTGACTCAATGTCTTCTCAAGACTAAGAAGTTGAGGACAACAACAGAACACAACTTCGATGTCGACAATCAGTGAATCCATTGACTCAACCTATGACTCAGTCTTGACATCACTGACCAGTTGTGAGGAATCGCTCAGAATATGTGGACTTTTCCCTCACAACTCAAAATGTATTTCCCGTTTAACTCATGTCTTGAAACTTATGATTGGTTTCAATCACTTTTTTTATTCTGTTCTTTAATAACAAGTGATTATCAATTGGTGAGAGATCTGGACATCTCTGTTATCTCTGAGTGGATGGCCTTCACAGCAGACAATTCTCTGGACTGACAGCCGTTCGGGAGCTCTGAATAGAGATAATGAGTGAAAGTAAAGAACTGTTCCTACATTTCATCGGCTCTTCATTTATGGCTTAATTTTATTTAAATATTTTTATTTAGCGATTGTTTTAATCTATTTTCAGTGAATAGCTGTCCACTCATCCGAAGCCGTGACCGAATCCACCCTTTTGATGCCACTCTTCAGTATCACTCGTCCAACTCATAACTCTTAAGAAATACTATCAATCAGTTGATGTCAACCACTGTTTTAAAGTGAGTAAACCTACTCTTCCTCTCAATTCTTACCATTTATTCCATTTTTTTTCAGTTTTTGTCTCATCTCTTGTGTGGACTCAATGTGTGCTCTCAAGACATGGAAGTGGAGGACAACAACAGAACATAACTTCGATGTCGACATTCAGTGAATTTATTGACTCAACCAATGACTCGATCTTCACATCACTGATCAGTTGTGAGGAATCGCTCAGAATATGTGAACTCTATCTCAATCGGGAAGTGCTGGAAGTGGCTGAAGCCGAAAGCTGTTAATTTTAGCATGATCATTTTCCTTATAACATTTGGAG
>JAQIWF010001317.1:0-12484 GCA_034694965.1 Ceratozetes gracilis | reverse complement strand
ATGTAAATAACAGAGCTGTCCAGCTAAAATATTACACAGGTGTGAGGTCGAAAATTTAACCCACATAATGTAATGTTGGGAAAAGGGGAATAATTTACTGGTTTTAAGTTTTCGAAAATAAAGTTTCCACAATCATATAACACACATAAGATTCTGTAAACATTGTGTAATAAGAATGAGTGAAAGTGAGTTGTTTTCCAATCAGCAGATGATCCTGGAGCAATATTTCCGATTGCTGTCATCGTTTCTTTGGGAAAAAGCCAAAGAGTTGGTGGAGAAGGAGAGGGACTGTCAAAGACATCAACAGAACCAGTCGTCGATCCTCTCGTCAATGATGACAGCATTGGCTCAGTTGTCTTTGGCGGACAAGAACTACACTAACCTTCACTTTCTGGCCCCCAAAGGCTTTCTTCGCAAAGATGTGTTCGTATAGAAAGAGTCACTCATTTGATCCTTTATTGTCTTAATTCAGTGTCAAAGGAATGTATGAAACTCTGAGAAACGAATTCGAAAGACTTCAAGAGAGAGGAAACTCAATGGCCAGCCATGAGATGAAGCAGTGGAGCACACCCTCAACACCAACTATCAGTTATGGCTCTACTTCGGTGACATCGCCGACCACTACCACTACTACTTCCAGTTCTTCGACCATACTTTCGATCGCAGCTTCCATTTCATCGGCATTGATATCGCCTTCAAATTTGACTCATATAACGACTACGGGTTCACAATCGGTGCCCAATAGTCCAATAAAGGCAACATTGGAAGTGTTGGACAGATTGGCCGCTCATATATGCGGTCAACTCTTACATTACGTGAGGGCCAGAATCGAAACGATGGAAATCTATGAGAAAATTACTGTCGTTTCCAATCAAAAGTTCTGTGTATTCGACGAATGCATCACTAGTTTGGAAGAAGTAATGAAAACAAATCAGAAGCACTTCCATCACCCAATCCTTTCTTCAATAAAAACTGGTTTCAACTTTGAGTGCGATATTCTTATGGCTCTAATGAGGGCTCAAACAGATATTCAAAACTTCCGTTTCCTAAAAAGTCTGTTCAGTTTACAGGAATGTCAGAACAAATTGAGTTCTTGGGCTCAGCTCTCTTTGAATCGAGACTCACCACAGAGAAGAAACTCTATACTTAGAACAACACCTGTTCCACCACTCTATCAATGGCTCTGCCGAATGAAATCCAGTCTAATATCTAAGTACAGGTCAGTTATATGATTATTAGGGAAGAGTTGGAAGTACTGCCACTCCAGTGCTTTCATTTATATTGTCCAATAAGTGGTCCACTTTTTGATTGATTTGTTTATTTCAGTCTTTATTTCTACAATACATTGAGTAAACAGGTCTCCAATAACTGTTCCAATGATGTGAAGACTGTTTGCAGCAAACAATCTGTTGATTACATACAAAAGATAATGACTTTTCAGCGCAAAATTGACGCCCAATTTATTTCACTTCTGTTTGATTGCCATCAATGCGATGATTATAAAGGTTTGTATGGATTTAAATCAAACAATAAGTCATTGGTTTGTCACTAATATTAAGGCTTTGGATATCACTCGCCGTACAAACCATTTGAGAGCCCGAAAGGTATCGATTCGTTTCCAATAATCTATTGCTATCCGACAGAACTGACGAAAAACCATTTACCGCCTCTTATTATGATTGTGAATAACAAAAGCAAAGAACTGAATGCCACCGATTCTGTGGTCTCCCTCTTTGATTATCAGTTGAATTCCACTTACTTTCTGATACGTCCTGACCCTCGAATCACTTTGACTGTGATTTTCGAGTCGAAAAAGTCCCCAAAAGACACGTATATCTGTAATTTCATGCAAGAAATCTGTGGACAACTTCGAAACAATAAAGTTTTGGCCACTTTGAAGCCCGGCATCAAATAAGACGCTCTTAACTCTCGTTTAATAAAATATTTTTGTCATAAAATTGATTAAAAAATTATAGTCATTCAAATGACAGTAACATCTTATTAGAGTAATATAGAATGACCTATCTCATTCACTTGCTAGACTTAGTTATTTGCTTAAATATAAATGTTCTATACCGAGATAATTTGGATTTTAGGATGGTGTAACTTCATTACACTTGGCCTGTGCTTTTGCCAGAGAAGACACTATCAGAATGTTGTTAGTGAATAAGGCCGACCCTATGATTCCTGGAGGGGTGAGTCGATACCAATTTACAAATTATCCAATTAATTGCGTCTATTGTTAAAATCAGGAGAAAAACCAGTTACCTATCCATGTGCTGGCAATGAAACCGACAGGTGCTGTCATAGTACCCCTTCAACTCATATTAAAGTCCTCTCCAAATGAAGCGCGAGTAACAGCTGATGGGGTAAACCTCTATCATGTGTTCAATAGTTTAGCATTAATTCACTTAATGAATAGGACGGCAATATTCCGCTATTCCTTGCTCTGGACTGTGGTAATCATGGAGTTTGTCGGGAACTTCTCAAACTTACCCCAAAAGAACAGACAACAAAGAAAAAGCCCTCAACAGAGGAGACAGCTATACATTTGGCAATAAAGAAGAAGGATCTAGATATGTTAAAGCTAATGGTTGACAACGGAGGCAATGTTGACGCCAAAAATGTATGACTTCTTGTTATAGAATTTGTTCTGTAATTTCTACAAATAGGGCGACGGACAGACCGCTCTACATATTGCTGCCATCAATGGTGAGGAGCCATTCATCAAATTCCTGCATCAGGTTGGGGCCAATCCAAACATACAGGATAAATTGGAGAGAACACCACTTCATTTGGCCACAGAAAATGGTCACATGAAAGCTGTTGACTTCTTAACGGAGAAATTCAAAGCATCAGTCCATGAAAGAACCAAGGTCTCTTTTAACATTTATCCTATAAATATACCATATCTTCAATTAAATTATAATTTTAACTAATTTGACTAAGATGCTTCACAATCTAGATAGATGCAATTTTAAAAACCTATTGAGTAATACATTCTTTTGGGAATTTTATAAATTTAATTCCAATATCAGACTTCATTTTATAATTACTAGAATAGATTCATACGATCGCATGGAATTGTTAAGAATGTTGGACTTTCTATTACTTCACCAAAATAGTCTAGCAATTTCTTATTCAAATTTTGCCCATATAATTATGGATAATGTAATGACATATAAAAATTAAAAGCACCTTGTGGCTTTGAATGTGGGTTACTCATAAAAGTAAAATGGTTGAAGAGAAAGTAGAATTTTAACAAAGAACCTAGATAAACAAAGGAATTCCGAAAAGTTAATGTATAATTTTGGAGGAGCTTAACAATATCTGTAAACAAATATCTGGAGTTTTTTTTAATATGATCTAGGTAACTAAAAATGGGCATTAAAATAAGAAGATATATAAATGCTAATCCCAAGAACTCCTAATAACTTGTGCAGATTTTTAATAATTGCTTCAAAATCATACATTTCAAAATTCCTTTGTTTATCTAGGTTTATCTAGATATCTTCTTTAAGACATGTTTATCTTATGTGCAAGTTGCCTTTTCAATTGTATATAATTTATGATATTAATTATTAACTCGAAATTTAATTCTTGATCGTAACTCAAATAATATTGATATAAGCATGGACAACCAACTGATATATCAATTAAAAGATTGCAACTCTTTATTAATTATAAGCAAACCTAATGTTAAGTGCAATAATGGGTTCATTCACCTAAATATCAAATTATGCCTTAAATCTAATATAATGTTACAATTGTTGTGAAGTTATAGAAAAACAATTATTGATTTGCGAACAATTGTTGCGAAACTAATGACTAGTTTTGCTAAAAAAATCAATTTCATTAATTACTAATTTACATATTGCAAAGACTTCCTCGATTACATTGTAATGTCTAAAGTCTAGACTAAAACCAAAAATTTGTCACAAAGCGTGAAAATTCTTGTTTTATCATGTATATATTGAATTTATAATAACTCAGACAGAATTTCATGAAATAATTTTCTAAATATCCATTGCATATCATTTATAGATTCTATATAATCTATATATTGAGAGAATATGAGAGCATTGGTAACAATTTATAACTCAATTGATAGGATGGGAGCACTTTAATGCATTTGGCCTCAGCTGCCGGTCATTCGGGAACTGCTATGGTTTTTATGAAGAAAGGAGTAGCTCTACATATGCCTAACAAAGTATTTACTCAAACATTTCTAATGGAAAAATTGTTAAACAAAAGATTGTAAATATGTGTAATAAGGCCGGCGCTAAACCTATTCATATGGCGGCTAGTAAAGGACACGTCGAAGTGGTCAAAGCTATTGTGGGAAAGGGAGAGAGTGTCGACGCAAAGACTAATGTTTGTCAAACTTTGCTGCTTCTTTTGAATTGAATTAATAGCTGAAACTGACTTTTAGGAAGGCTTTACTGCACTGCATATAGCCGTTCAGTCGGGGTATGAGAAAGTAGTCGAAGCATTGCTCGGAATGGGGGCCGCTGTTCAACTGAAAGCCGGCCAAAACGGTGAGACACCACTACATACGGCCTCAAGAATTGAAACTGGATATAAATGTGTGGAAATGCTTATTAAAAGTGGGGCTCAAATCAATGCAGTCGAAGATGTAATTAAATGTTTGTTATAAAAACCAAATTCATAAATGAGTTTATTTGTGAACAGACGGGGGAATCACCCCTTCATTTCGCTGCTCGATGTGGATTCCTACCCACATCTAAACTATTATTGGAGGACAGGGCAAACTCTTCTCTTCAGAACAATACCGGGGAAAATGTATTACACGTTGCGGTGAAGAACTGTCACTACCCTATAGTCGAGAGTATTATACAAACTATGGTCGAGACCTCTTCTAAAGATGAGGCGAAGAAACTGGTCAATCAACTCAACAAAGTCTGTACCAATTGTCACAAATTTTATATCCTATAAATTAATTGAAATTATTTGCAATAAAGTTAGGAGAGAGTTCAGTTCATTATGCAGCCAACCTCCTTGCCAAAAATACGCACTATGCTAATGAGGACCGGGATATGATGCGACTTTTACTACAAAGCGGTGGAAATCCTTTATTAGAGAACTCTGAGGTAAGACTTCCCAAACATTTTACAAAATGACATTCAATTGACTTCTCTATAAATAGAAAGGAGAAAATCCGGTCCACTGGTGCTCCAAATCGGGAAATACCAATACTTTACAGGAAATAATCAGTCTTTTACAGCCATTAGATGCACAAATAGCGTGCAATAAGCAGTCCAAGGTGCTATTCCTTATCACTAATTGGAATCATCTTTTCACTAATTAAAATGTTTGTTATTCACAGAATGGATGGCCGCCCTTATTCTATGCCTGCTCTCAGGGACATGCAGACATTATTAGAATGTTACTCAATCAAAATGCCAGGGTTGATGTCTTCGATGAGGTATGTCCTCAATGTCTACAAATATTTTAATCGCACTCTAGTTTTGACAATTAATTTTAAAAAACCTTCCATTAAATACTTGCACAGAGAGGACAGGCGGCTCTGCATATCGCTGCGGAATTGGGGCACGAAGAAGTGGTCGATATACTACTTGCTTCCAATGCATTCGTCAATGTGAGGAACAAGCATGGAATGACCCCACTCCATTTGGCTGCCCGCAAAGGATTTAACTCAATTGTCAAGCAATTAGTATTAAACCATGGTGCTTTATTGGATGCCTTCACTCTGGTATGTTTAGTAAGAAGAAGAAAAAATAAACAAAATGTATATTACTTTCAGACCAAACAAACTCCACTTCATTTGGCTGCAGAGAGCGGACAGTTGGAAGTCTGTAATACTCTGCTTACAATGAAAGCTGATGTGAACGCAACAGACAATGTATGTCCTCTTAATATACAATCCGTTTTGAAACTAACATTTGATTGACTGATAGCACTCTCAAACATCCCTTCATTTGGCTGCAGAGCACGACCACTCAGAAGTGTTGAAATTGTTCTTAAAACACAACCCGGAAAGGCTATCGGTCCCCAATAAGAATGGTTACACCTGTGCGCATATCGCAGCTGCAAAGGGAAGTGTGGCTGTGATCAAAGAGCTGATGCGACTCAACCAGGAGTCTGTGATCAACGCCAGAATTTCGGTGACCACTCATATAATCACTTAATTATTTCAACTTTTTTTTAAATTGGATTATAATTCAGAAAACGAAGTCAACGACATTGCATTTGGCGGCAGAGGGCGGACACGTTCAGGTCGTACGGGTATTATTGCAGGCGGGGGCTAAGGCTACCGATGAAAACGCCGAGGGATATACTGCACTCCATTTAGGTTTTTAAACATACCTAGTCCAAATACTCAAAAATTCTCTATTATATACTAGCTGCTAAGAATGGTCATGTTAAAGTTTTGGGTGCTCTCAAAGAACAGTCGACCGCCCACTGGAAAGTCTGCAGCAGAAGAGTGAGTCAATTAAACTCAAGTTTGAAAACAAGTGTCTGATCCCAAAGAATTGGTCATTAGATTGGTTTGACAGCACTTCATGTGGCGGCGGCTTTTGGACAGGATGACTTTGTTGGTGAAATGTTGACTCAAGTGCCCGCTACCATTAAAAGTGAACGACCCCTAATCGACCCGAGCGGTGATGTATGTAATGAATAAGATTTGAAACAAAAACTTTGAAAACCTATTGACTCCCATAGTATGGAATAACACCTTTACATTTGGCCTCACAGTCCGGTCACGAAAGTGTTGTCCGACTACTGCTTAACAGTCAAGGAGTGACAGTTGACGCGCCCACAGAAGTTGTGGTCTGTTTTCATTATTCATTGAATATGTTTTAGTTTTAATATCCGAAGTGAACCCCATAGGGAACTATTCCAATGCATTTGGCAGCACAGGGCGGACACCTTCTCGTAGCTGGACTTCTCATCAGTAGAACTACTGAACAGTTATATAGAGCTGATAAGTACGGCCGAACACCTCTCCATTTGGCCGCTTCATACGGCCATAGAGATATGGTTAACCTACTGTTAGGACAGGGTGCTCAGATTAACACTCAGGACAATGTATGCAATTCTTTTCATTCTTTCCTATTATTCAAACATTTCATTACTATAGAGGGGATGGTCTCCATTACACTACGCCGCCCGACACGGATATATTGATGTGGTCCAACTTTTGATGGATAGTGGGGCTGATCCCACTCTTAGAGCAAAAGACGGGAGAGTCCCTCTCTGTTGTGCTGCCGGTGCCGGACATTTCCAAGTATTGAGTTATCTCTTTAAGAAAGAACACAACGCTTTGAGTCTAATGGAAGACAAATCTGTGAGACTTTCCTTTTATTTAACTAATATTCTAAAACATTTACTTCTAGTTTCTATTGGATCTTATGGTGTGCTCCAAACAACATGAGAACAAACCGATACAGGAGTTCATATTAGTATCTCCGGCGCCCATCGATACTGCAGTCAAATTAGCCAAATGTTATGAGAATCTGTCCCAAAAAGAAAAGGATAGAACCCGTGATCTGGAGGTCGCCTGTGAGTACTGTGACCAGATAGCAACTGACCTGCTCTCCATTGCCGCCACAACCAATAATGCCGGACGACTACTCAGGGCTGTCGACCACAAGGGCACAGAGTTTCTCGACGTACTAATAGAACTGGAGCGTAAGGAAGTGGTGGCACAGCATGCAGTACAGCAATACCTCACTAATGTGTGGATCGGTAACATGAAGTGGGCTGGGTGGAAGTTCATGGTGCTCTTCTTCTCATTTCTAATATGTCCGGTTATATGGGTGGTGGTGTCCTGTCCCATAGGGAACAGACTCTCGAAGATTCCAATCATAAAGTTTATGCTATACTTAGTGTCTCATATCTTCTTCATTGTGAACCTCACGTTTACAACACTCAACCCATGGCTTCCACTCTATAAGAACACCGGACAGTGGCCTCATTGGCACGAATGGTTATTAGCCACCTGGGTGTTGGGTGTTTTCCTCGCTGAGATTACTAATCCGGCCGATAGGGACGGACTGGGGGGCATCAAAGTTGTGGTGGTGTTTGTCTGCTTCCTTGCAGTGATTGTCCACTTAATGACTATAATCACCGGTTATTTCGAGTTCTTCGACGAAGAGCGCAGACTTGTTATGCTTTACTGTCGGAACCAATTGCTAGCAGTGGCACTACTCTTATCATTCCTCGAGTTCCTCAACTTTTTGACTTTCCATCACCTATTTGGTCCCTGGGCTGTCATTATCAGGGATTTAATCAAAGACTTATTACGCTTTTTAGCCATTTTAGGCATATTTATGGTCGGATTTTCACTACACGTCTGTGCCATATATCAGCCCGTATTTGCACCGCCCGACACAATAAATGGTACCCTTCCCAGTGTTGGGCAAGAGTTTCAGTCACCTCTGGACACATTTGAGATGTTGTTCTTTGCACTGTTCGGTTTAGTGGAACCGGACTATATGCCACCCATGCATTTGAGTCCTCCCATCGCCAAAATGATTATGAAATTAGTGTTCGGCGTATATATGATGGTCACAGTTGTGGTCCTCATTAATCTACTCATTGCTATGATGTCCAACACTTACCAACGAATTCAAGCCCAGTCCGACACGGAGTGGAAGTTCGGTCGGGCAAAACTCATCCGCAATATGAACCTGACTTCACCCACTCCGTCACCTATCAATGTTTTTATAGGTATTCCTTATATGGCTTATGAAAAGTTGGATCGGATTCGAAATGAGCGTAAAGGACGGGTAGGCTTAGCAACTGCAGCGCTTGCACATCGACCCAGTGTTGTGGCTACCAAACAGTGGCTTCAAGGACAGAGGAGGGCCTCCAGAGCTACCAGTCATATGAGTAAAACTTTGGGGCCTTCGATGACAGAAGAGGGCGAAACACCCAAACCTATCACAGAAGTAATCAATTGGCCCTCAATTGTCAAGAAGTATCTCGAATTCATCGGTGCTATCGGTGTCGGTGGAGAAGAGAATGAGGAAAAGGAGGGCGAAGACAACAAAAGTGAGAGCAATGGTTAGTCTTCGAGACGGAAACGATTGGAATTTGAATTAGTTTTGCGTCAATCGATTGGTTTGTCTCAACACTAATGAGTCAAAACAAACTGAATTTCAATGAAATTAAAGTAAGTTTCAAACTTTTCCAGTGAGAAGTCCCGCCTTCAGATGAGGGCTTTCCTCTCCACTAATCAATTGATTTATTGCTTACTTATTGTTAGAGTGCCCTAAAAGTTGGTGAATAGGCACAGGTAGGCAAAGGGGACCTCAAATTCTGGTCAATGTTTGACGAGTTTATAAATGAATTGACATTTAGATTATGTTATAAATAGTTTTCAATAATAATTGTATTGATTATTAACTAAACTTCAATTCATTGATATAATTAAATAATCATTTGATATAATCATTAATTATTTTATCGATTAGTCATCCAAATAGTGAATGAATTAACGCTTTAAAAACATTAATCAATAAATAAAATGTTATTTTAATACAATAAATGCAATTCAGAGCCAAAGAGATATTAATCTGTTTTCTGATAACACTTCTAATTAGTATTCAATTAGTATTAAATGTATTAAAAGTTTATAAAACAAATGTGGAATATATTTACTGTTTATCTGATACCGAGTTTAAAGTTTTGAAAAAAGTTTATCAAAAGTCTATCAAAGTGTTGACAAATGGTTTGGTCTCTAATTTATAATTAAATATAATTTGTATGCATTTGTTGTAAATTAATGTTTTTTATAAAATGCTTTTTATGTCAATAAAGTTTAAGTTTCTTAACCACAGAAGAACTTGTCTGTCGACTGATTGAATGCAAGATTATATTCTTGGTATTTGAGGGGAAAATCTGAAAAATTCAGATTTTTAGTCATTTGGTTACTTTTTTATGAAAATACTTTGTGGACAAAAAATGAGGGAAAAATAAAAATCCGTTTTATCTTTATGTTTGTTTGTCATTGGTTTGGGCCTCCGCTCAATGCTTAGCCTTTGAGTGCCGAAGAGCGCACACATTGGCTAAAGTGTTAGACAACGGCTACACAACGAGTCCTCAATACTCGACACATAGAGATACGAATTTGGCGCCAATTCTTATAATGATAGACATTTCACTGTCTTTTCCCCATAAACTGCATATTCATTCAGTTATTACAACGGCTTTGAGGAAAGACTTAATAAAAAAGATAGTGTAAAGTGGGTTATGGTTGTGCTGGTGATGGAGAGTGGGTCTGGTGGTGGGTTGTACTTTGTGAATGCACTATTTGGGTGTATGTGTGGTGTGATTGGTGTGAATTGCCGGTGAACTCAAACTGGCGAATGAGGGAAAAGGTATTGAAATGCTAGTCTCTATGCTATGTCTGTGTAGTCAATGTATAGCCAATGCATAGCAAATGCTTATGTATAGCCTCTATGCGAGTCCCCATAGAAAGCACTGCACTAACGTTAAACTGGTATTAGTATTGCTCTAACCATAGCCTCCCATTGGATTTGTATTGTGTAGACTCAAAGCACAGCCATTCCATAGACTTTGCATTCAATACTGTGTTAACTGAACGGCAGTAATACTAAAGCTATTGCAACGTTAACCTCAACGTAGAGTTAAGAGAAGTTTTTTGATTTCAATTTTCGAGACCTAAAGACAAACGGATTAAAGTAAGTGACTCTTCAGCTCTTAATTACAATTAAGTATACATTTTGTATATTTTGCTTTTCAAAGTAATTTAGTTTTTTGGCTGTTTTTTGCTTTTTTGATCACTATTGCAGTCTTTGCTATTCGTATTGAATTGAAAGCCATAGCACTAAAGCTAAGGCTCTGTATATAGAGATTCCGCTTAAAACTGGTACTCAATAGTAGTGTCGAGTATTGGCACAAAAAACCATTGAAAGCAATGGAGAACTAAGTCGGAGCCAAAAGCCATATAAAATATATGACGGACTTCACTAACAATTGAATAACTATTTAAGTAACACTTGGGTTGTCATATGCTGTGCTTATATGTCTTAACCAATACCTGAACCATAGATTAGTCAAAAATCCGCTTCAATTCTATTGCTATTTGTCTGAGAAATTAATTTTTTTAAATTTTTGGATTTCTGTTATTTTTGTGTCTATCCATAGCCATAGCCTGTAATGAGTGCGCGCTTTGTGTGCCTTTGCTTTGACTGCTATACCACTGCATTGAAAGCAATGGTAGAGAAGACTATGCTTTGTATGCTTTCCTCAATACACGACTACTGCATAGCTCTATGACTAGTGTTAGGCAGCCATAGAAGGCTGCCTTCAATGCAGTGCTATTGAGTGAACTCTCAAACAACGCAATACATAGCACTTGATATCGACTATTGGTTTAAAACGTATATTAACTGAATGTAAACTGAATGGCATTTTATATATCGGACTCTATGTATACCATTAGTTAGCACTCACTTTGACACTCAGTTGGCCTTAGATTTTGATCTCTCGTCGGCCAAAGACCCGATTCCTTTGTGTGGCGGCTCTCTGTCGGAGTGGTGTCTAACTATAGGTTGAGTTCAAGGACTTGATGTTTGGCTGACATCACCACAAATTAACAAAATGTCCGATTCTCTCGATTAGGCACTCATAGACTCATACAATACAAACCCGATTTCGGTGTCTGTCCTCACAAAGAGTTGTCGATTTCTGTTTTAATGACTTAAAAGAGGGAACAGTCTATTAAATAACCGGTTTGTGGCAAAAATCGGATGACTTATCAATAAATTAGTGAAATAATCGGCTTTTATCTGCACTGACCGTAAACTCATTACAAGCTATGCGTCCTATGATTGCAAATACTTTGAGATTACTTCTGATATAACAAACATTTGCGTTAATTTTGAATTGTTATCAAAAACTGGTTAATCAAAGAAGTCATTGCTTCCAAACATAGCATTTGTTTAACCTTTTTATCACTTTTGTGATCAGCAATGCCACCGAAAATCGGAAAAGACGGTAAACCGCGCGGACGTATGTCTGCATACGCTTACTTTGTGCAGACCTGTCGGGAGGAGCACAAGAAGAAACACCCCAATGAAAATGTGGTGTTCGCCGAATTCTCGAAGAAGTGCGCCGAACGATGGAAGGTATGTCCACTCGGCTCACAATTACGTCGGAATCTATGACTAAGTTGTTCTCTCTTTTAGACAATGAATGATAAGGAGAAGAACAGATTCCACGTATTGGCCGAGAAGGACAAGAAGCGTTATGACGGAGAGATGGCTAACTATAAGCCCCCGAAGGGTGAGAAGGGCGGTAAGAAGAGGAAGCGAACAAAGGACCCGAATGCTCCCAAACGGGCCCTCTCGGCCTTCTTCTGGTTCTGTAACGACGAGCGCCCCCGCGTTAAGGAGACCATGAATGACGCCACTGTCGGCGAAGTTGCTAAAGAGCTCGGCCGCAGATGGAATGAGTGCACTGAAGATCAGAA
>JAQIWF010001316.1:0-12486 GCA_034694965.1 Ceratozetes gracilis | reverse complement strand
ATTGAATCCATTTAAAGCAATAAAACAAATTATCTGCGGATAAGCCCTAATTTGATGGGTCAGACCCTCGCGCAGACATTGATTGTCAACTTTTAAAGATTTTTAACTTTTCTAACAATCAAACATTTTTAGCCTGATTTTTCTCGGGCTCTACTCATGAGTCATGATTCTTGACTTTAGAATAGATTACTCGTTGAGTTTAAATAAGTTTTAAGTAATCTTTCGTTGTTTTAAAGAATTTGATGTGTTTTTAATTGTAATAAAAAATTAAAATTAATAAATATTTTAAACAAATTAACGTTAAATAAAATATTAGATAATATAAGAATTGAGAGACGCTTTACATAAAGTTTTTGTAGTTATTCTTCATCCAGGGCTGGAAGTCTATGCCTCTACAGATGGGATAGTGAATGAGCGGACAGTTCCAGTCCTTACATCCGGTGGTTCGCCAGAAATAGCATTCATTTGTGCCCTTCGGCTGATAGGGTCGCATAAAATGCAAGTCTTTTTGATCGTTGGATGGAATAAATCGGAAAACAAGGGGACGCTCACCGTTACTGACCCCCGGAATGATATGTCCGTAAAGATTGGCGATCGCTATTCGGGGAGAATTGGGATTTTGATAGTTAACGAAAGCACAGAAGGAATGGGACACGACATTGACGTAGTCTACGGGTCCGAAGCGACCAAATATTGTCCGCAATTGAGTCACTTTACAATTGGGCGAAACGTTTCCAATCCAAAGGCCTTTATATCCGAAGAGATTCTTTGGTAAACGATATTCTCTGAATCTCTTGACATCTGATCGCTGTTCACATCTGTTCTGAAACAACTGTTCGCTCTTTTTGTGTCGAAATATATTGTCCGCAGAATTACTTCTTTTATGCAGAGGTTTGGCCACAAAACCATTCGAAACATTTATTTGATTAGAATTTGCATAGAATTGAAAGACTCGCGTCGGGGGCCGACTTTGAGACCGTTTTTGAGGCAAACGCTGAAAACCATTGAATGATGAATTGAATCCATTAGTTGTCTTCGCTGTCATAAACTGTTTGTATCGGTCGTTGTTGTCGTGACTTCTTGTGAATGGTCTCGAATAAGATGTACTGATTTTGTGATCGCCTTCTGATTCAATGTGAGGTTTCTGTTTGACACCCGACGCCTCAATCGCTTCACTGATGCTCTTGTGATTGATGGCTGAAATGGACGCGTCATCGATACTGAGGCCAATGTCTCTGAGCGCGAGATATCTGGTTTTAAGCAGTTCTTTCTTAGTGTCCTCACAGTCGGCGTTAATCTGAAGTATTTTATTGAAAGCCTTTTCTGCGTCTGGATATCGTTTGAGACCAATGAGAGCCTTTCCCTGACGGAAGTATGGCTTAGGTCTGGTCGGCATAAGAATTACTGAACGCAAGGCGTCGGCCAATGAGTCTTCGAATTTCATGAGCTTTTCGTAACAAAAGGAACGGTTGCAGTAAAGCCTATAGTCTTCGTCGAAGAGTGAAATGGCTTTACTATAGTATCGAATCGCTTCCGAATAGTGACCACAATTTGCGAACTTATTTCCTATCGAAGAGAGGGCTTCGCTCTTATTCTTCAGAGACAAGTGAGACATCTTTTCGACCGTCTCCTCAATATTCATTTGAATGACCTCTTCTTCTTCGTCTGATATGGATCCGCGTCTTAAAGTGCTGGCTATTGATAATAGACTTAAGTGATCGCCATTCACTAAACCGGACTTATCGTCTGTCCGTAAACTATTTGCTGTCATTTGACTATTAACTGTCTTAAGAATCTGTCGATTGATTATAATTTATTATAAACTATTGTCTAAAATATTCAATCAAATTATGTTTTGTCTGATATATAACTACTTTCAGTAGTTTTCAAAATTATTCGGATAACTGTTCGAAGCAAACGAGTGATTGTCGCGCGCTATCAACACTCAGTTGGCTTTAAATGCATTCATTCATTCAAATCGGTTCGCATTTGACAGTTATCTCGATATTGAAGCAAAGATGTCATTAGTTCTGTATCTGATCATAGCTTTAGTCGTCGGAATAATTATCTTCGGTCTCGTCGTATGGATTATCATCAAAATGTTAGACAACAAAGAGGACAGTATTGTTAAACAATCGCGTAATACATAACACAAACAGTTTGTCAACTCTTTTAACACTTCTTTTTAGGAATAAGAAGTCTTTCCAAATCTGATCGACAGTTACTACCCGTCCAATCGAAGGATTCCAGTCGAGGCTCAAATACTTAGATCTAAACCCGATTATAACAAATATGTCGAAAATAAGTTCAAATAATTTCTCCATTTATTGCAAATTAAAATAAAAATCAAATACTTTTCCGAATAAATATTGAATAGACTCTCAAAAGGGAAACCTCTCATATGTGGGTATCCTTAAAGACCACAATATGTGGTCATTCCCTAAAATTAACTACTAGTGTATGGAATGCCTATTATCGCCACTCATCGGTTCCGAAGAGTCCTTTGGCGCGTCTAAGGATAGAATCCTTGTTTGGATCGTAGGGGTGATCCTTAGATGGGATCTCAAGAATCGCGGGCACCGGTGCTGTGTGTGAGTCAATCACATGTCTGATAAGTTCGGCTGCGTTTTGGTTTATCAAGATTATATCGATGTCATCCCTTTTGAGGAATGCCCGGAATGTCTCTTCAATTTCAGTGGTTGTCGTGTTTTTGTCCACAACCAGAAAGTTTTGGTTCGGTGTCTTCGCCCGATTTGTTTCGCCTATTCCTCCCAATAGGAACCCAACACATGTGTCCTAATAATCAATTCATTACATAATTTAATAACTGCTTATAAATGAGGCAAAAAACGCCTACTTTTTGATGGGTCACTAAAAAGGGTCATAAAATGAACTGAAAGTCAAAACTGACCTCATCTCCAATTACAGCAATAAGTTTGCCCTTAACTGCTGAATGCAATGCCATTCTTGTTGTCACCAATTGATTCACCGATTGATTAGAGTTAACAACAATTTGGTCTCATTTAGTGTTTGTTATGTTTATGTTTGTGATAAACAAACATTCATTCATTCAATGAGTGAACAAATGAGAAAATTGGAGGAACTCTGAGCCAAACCTAACCTTAGTTTTGATTCATTCGTTCACAACATTAGTCACTCAAAGCGACAACTTTTCCACAAAACTTTAATCAATAAATTCATTCAAAAAATACGTCAAAATAAGGTAATGGATATTAATGAGAGGGAAGAGGAAGAGAGGGGACCAATGAAAACATAATGTCTGAATGAATGGATACGTGTTTATGAATCACATGATTGTGTCCGACATTCAATCGATAAAATTAAACGCATTTAAAGTAAATTTAGTAATCGTTGGACTCAAGTGTGGACTGAAGTGTGGATTAAATGCCTTATATGTCTTCGTGGGAAGAGTTCGCCAAAGCGGCAGAACTGCTGTATTTGGACGAGCCTTCAAAGTGTAGATTTGTTATGAAATACAGACATTCAGACGGAAAGCTTGTCCTCAAATGCACTGACAATACGGTATGTGTTATGTATGCGACACAACACTCGCAGGACATCAAAAAAGTGGAGAAACTTAGCTCTCAATTGATGAGACATATGGCCACTAAAGACAAGTAATGTTACCATCGATTGTCTCACAATTGTCCACAAATTGATTATTAAATAAATATTATATAAACTGAAACTCAATTATAAGACGTTTTATATTAAAGAGTAATAAAGAGATTAATAATTAAATGTAATAAACATTTGAGCGCTTTATGTGTCCTTCAATTGACGTCTTTATTACTCTCTTTGTTATTAAACTAATTATAAGTAATTAAAAGTCAAACAAATCTCGACTTCAAGTGCTTTTGAATGTCACTCACGAGTGAATCAGAAGAACGACGACAACGAAAACGAGAAGAGCTTTCAAACAAAGAAAACAATTGCAATAAAATCAGTTCCAACGAGAGGTTAACATCCAGTAAAATGATCAGAAAGGATATCATAAGTCTGGCCATCAATGAGGAGCACACCCTCTTCGCTGCCAGTATGGAGTCAGGGGTCAGAATATTCAATATCGAGCCCCTGACGGTTAAAGCCTCACTGGAAGAGCCCAAAGACATCGGTTCGATAGCCATCTGTGCTCTTCTGCATCGAACCAATTTGATAGCTCTGGTCGCTGGAGGTTCTAACCAAAGATATTCAGAGAAGTCTGTCCTCATTTGGGATGACTCACACAAGAAGTTTGTTTTGGAGTATACCTTCTCGTCTCCCGTCCTCTCTGTGAAGACACGGAGGGATAGGATAATAGTTGTCGAAAGATATCGAATCCATTGTTTTTCATTTCCCCAGAAGTCAGAGAAACTCTTCTCAATTGAGACCAGAGATAATCCGTTGGGTTTGTGTGAAGTGAGTCCTTACACCAGTTCTGAGCGCCAACTCCTTGTATATCCGGGTCATCGCACGGGTTCTATACAAATGCTAGACTTGGGTCACAGTGAGCCGGGAAAGTCATCCTGTCCTATGAACCTGACTGCTCACCAGTCGGACATCGCATGTCTGGCGATCAACAAATCGGGAACAATGGTGGCCACGGCTTCATCCAAAGGAACTCTTATTCGAGTGTTTGACACAAATCGCCGCTCACTTCTAGTGGAGTTACGTCGGGGCGCGGATGCGGCCACTCTTTACTGCATTGCTTTCTCTCATGACTCAGACTTTCTGGTCGTCTCCAGTGATAAGGGAACGGTTCATATATTTGCATTGAGAGACACACACCTAAATAGACGCTCCAATTTCACGACAATGGGGTGGTCTCCCCATCAATACCTGAACTCCCAGTGGGCACTGGCCAAGTTCACTGTGGCGGCAGAGTGTGCCTGTATTTGTGCGTTTGGACACAACTGTTCGGTGTATGCCATTTGCGTTGACGGCACTTTCCATAAGTATAACTTCACTGCCGACGGCGCCTGCAATCGGGACTCATATGATGTCTATTTGGATGTTCCCGAAGACGACGAGTTCTAAACTATTAAATTGTTTTTTTGGAATATTTCGTAAATTAATAGCAATTTAACTATTTTTTGATTCATTGATATTTTGATTAATACTTTGTGTTTGAATTCATTTCGATTACATTTCTTTCAAATTCTCTTTAATTTAAACAAATTCTGGAGTTTTTTGTATTAAAATTTGTTTATTCAACGATTGAATAAATATTTAAGAATTAATATCTCTTTTGATCGACTATTAGCTGACAATAATTGTTCTAATCTTTGAATATTCTGAGCACTGGTATGACTGTAGGCAGGGATTAATTATACAATGTTTACCAAATTGGTAAGAATTGGTATAACCCATGACCTTTGAATAAATCTTTGCTAATTCTTAATTAATGAGATTTCCTGGTTGCTGTCATTCACACTTTTATTGATCGCTCCCTTTTGTTGAGCAATGAGGTGAGATAAAAGAGCCTTGCTCACAATACATATTTCACTTGAAAGATATGTTTTCTTAGTCATTTTATCAGTTTCAATGCAATAGACTTAGCAAAGATCTGCATGTTTAGTTCATATAAACTCTAGTAAAGATAACCAGTGTAATTCTGTGATACAGTCAAAGCATTTTTATGGAATTATTGAACAAATAAATTATGTCAATAAATGGCATCGATTTAAAGGGGCTTTAAATGGATTAATTAGATTTTAAGTGACTTTTCTTGGATTTGCCGAACAATACGGTCGGAGAAAAATAAATTTCTTTTGAATTAAAAGTTTGTTTGGCTTTAGTTTAGTGCCCGAAACGATGGCAATAAAATAGTAGAGGTATGTGTTGTGGAGCTCAGGCAGAGAGGACAGGCAGAGCACAGGCAGAGCACAGGCAGATTGCGTGGTGAGCCACACACTCGAGTCCAAAGGCATGCGTAACACTATTGGCAGAGATTTTTCATTATTTTTGGTGAATTGGTTGCCATTATTTGTAGGACTCTATGGCTTAAGCTTTCGATAGACTATTAATTGAATGCAGAAATTGAAACAAATTATTATATAATAATAAACCAAATAATCACTGAATCGCCGATTATTTATCTCCAGGACTACAGTCTTAACACAATTGAGTGATTGATTGGACTTATATTTATTGAACAGTGAATTGATATTTAATTTATTGTCGAAAATACTTCCAAAATAGTTTCGGTCAAACGTTTTTCAATCAGAGGTCGGAATATATTTCTCACAAAACATAGAGATTGTGGACATCCTATCGAGAAGTAATTGATTTGTCATTCTATATATTCCTCCTAACCATTGATTATCTCTAACCTATTCGACAATTGGTCTATCATTTGATGATCTGTTGATCCAATTGTTCCATACATACAATGAGCCAATAAATGGCTTTATTATTGTCTTAATCTAATTAATGGTTTATCTCTTTTGTTGACCAGTTTTGGACATAAATAGTGTTTGGAGTACTTGTGATGAAGAGAAGAAATGGTGATTTGTCTGCAGCCAAACTGAGACGGGCCAACAAAAAGAACAAGATTGCAGATGGACTCAACCAAAGGTAACACATCATTGTCTGATACTCACCCCTATCCGCGCCTCCAATCGCTTGTCTACCAAATTGTCACTCTATTTGATACCATTCTAATGATACTAATAATTGTTTAGTCAATAATGGATTCCAAGAACTGAATTGATTATCATTTGATTAGCAATTCTTATCAATCGATTATCTCATTTGAATTGTTTATAATAATAATAATTCTTAAATGGATTCGACATTTCAATAGACAATTGTCACTCAATGTCTCATATGTTGAATGTCTGTCCACTAATTAGTCTCTTATCTCTTAAATCATATAAACTTTCATTTATGACATTCCTCTCAATTGAGTGATATTTGCGTAAAACGAAGAGCTCTTCAATCGATAATTGATTTCAATTGTGATCATTATATTTGGGATAAATTATATTCTTGTTTAACATCCGATAAAAGCATTTCTTTTATTGAAGTCGTAATGTCTTTGACTAAACATCTGTTGAATTCTCATTATTTGTCGGATAGTTTTGAGCCAATATTAAGTCATATATTGTTTAATTGAAATCATTATTTTCTTATCACTTATTGATTCGACATTTCTTTGTTTTCTACCCAAACTGATAGTGAGGACAGACATCCTTTAAGGATACCTTTACACTCTGTTTTTAATTGTGAATCAGCTGGCACTAACATCAATCTATTGTGTGACGGCATTCCACATGTTTGGGAATCGCCGCACACTTTTATTGCTGTAATTTATTTGATTATAAGCAGGACTTTACTTATATATAACAGGGATGAACAAGGAGGCAACCAAGTTCACTAAATGTTGATATACCCATAATTGCCAAAAATATAACATTACGTCTATTGATTTGAGACATTTGAGAAAACCCCTCCTTGACCCTCTTTCATATTGACCTTGCTCATCCCTAACATTATGCGACCAATCTAATTTAAGATAGACCCACAGTTTACTCTGATTCAATTTGGGTACAATTTATTCGTCTCTCAGATAAATTAAATTTGTCTCCAAATCCAATGGATTTGAGGCAAAAATAGGCCAATAATTCCATTAAATTTCAAAATTACATAAATATTTCATTAAATACTTTAAGAGTCAGACATTTATTACACAATTTTTCATTTTTTTGCCATATCTTTGGGTTCACAAAAAAAATGAAAGGCTTTTCTAAAAAAAGTGTGGAATGGGTTGACTTCTGTCACGTTTCCCTTCTGTCCACAAAAGCGAATACATTCAGCAAATATTGTTTACAAGTTTTCATGAAATTCTGATATAAAAAGAGATTCATTGATAAACAGAATATTCTAAATATGAGAAAAAGTGTTGATTTAAGCCATTATCAGACGATTATCTCTCATCGATAAGATTGGAAGCACTCTTCGGACCACTGATGTCAGAGTAGTTATAACCCAAATATTTAGTTTTGAGCTCAAGTTTATGTCTCATTGAAATTATTCGCAATTTTATCGAATTTCATCCAAAGACAGACATTGAATATGATTTGCTTTAATGATCGCGATTAACATCTGAGTAGTAAATTAGTGGTGTATCAATGGTTTATCATGGCCAATTTGACACTTGACAAGCGGTTGACATTCTCCACATCTGATCTAAACTATGTTTGAATTGAACAGCCCTTTCATATATTTGAAATTCCTGCTGGTGTGGGCTCTGGTGTTGCTAGCTGACTTCATACTCGAATTCCGATTCGAATACTTGTGGCCATTTTGGTTGCTTTTGCGAAGCGTTTACGACTCATTCAAATATCAAGGACTGGTATGTTTCACATAATCATCTCATTTGATAAGAAATGATAATTCTTGAATAGAGATAAGGTATTCCTGTCAAGAACACTCCACTACATTATGTTAATCTATTCCCCTATCCCTTCCCTTTTAAGAATAATTAACTGAAGATAAGGACAATTAAATTATGATTAGATTTTGGGTCTGAATCTGACATATAATTGATTTAAATTTCTCTCATTTCAGGCATTTTCAGTATTTTTTGTGTTCATAGCATTGACTTCGGATATGATCTGTTTCCTATTTATACCGGTTCACTGGTTATTCTTCGCCGCCAGCACTTATGTGTGGGTACAGTACGTGTGGCACACAGAGCGCGGCATATGTCTGCCCACTGTCTCTCTTTGGTTACTTTTTGTATATATAGAAGCGTCGGTTAGACTCAGAGAATTAAAAAACTTACCCTTTCATCTGGACCTGTGCCGGCCTTTCGCTGCTCATTGGTATGATTGATGTGATCGGAGACAATGTTTAACCCATTCTTCTCTTAAGTATCGGTTATCCAGTGGTTACGTTAGGCTTCGGCTTCAAGTCTTACGTGAGTTACCGAATGAGGTTAAGAAAGCAGAAAGAAGTGGCCAAAGAAAACGAGTTCTATTTAGAACTTCTTCAGAAAGCCTTACCCCAAGAGGCGCCCCCACCGCCCGCCCCCAGCTTACCCGTCGACACAGAAATCATACATCAGAATGGAGTCAATCATTGCGGTCCTAATCATCAAAAGAAGTCGAGTATCAGTTCAACAAATTCTGATAAATCATTGGTTATTACGAACAGAGAGCCCACAAATAAACTCAATATTTGTGAATATGAATCAAATAAAAAATCGATTCCTAACGGCATCGACAGGTCAGACATCATTTCTTTTTCATCATTTAATCCCTCGCTTTAAGCCTTGAGATTATGTTTTCTCTTAATTTTCTCCCAAAATATCAATTGATTCTAACATTTGTAATATAAAGCCTTTGAGGACATCATTTAGTATCAAATATCAATTAGTTATGATATCCAAACTTCTTAATGTTTTGCCATTTAGTTGTCTTCAACTAATCCATCCATAAATCTAAGCCTTTGGACTATAATTCACTGATATATAGCACTAGAGCTGTAGGTTTGGCTAAAAATCAAGAATATATTCTTAAAGATTAGTCGTTGTTTAATAGGTTTTCCGATTTAATATGAGATATGATTTAGAGATACATTGAATGCCTCCCTTTAAGAGTAATTAGTGTGTAATTTGATGTACGAGAGGACTAATTATTGTTTTGTTGAAGACATGAATTACAATATATGGAGCATCAGATCATTAAAAAGATATCATCGCTAAACGACTTCGACAACGATAACGACGTCGAAGACATTGTAGAGCATAACAACACCGCGAATAAGACTCATATAAAGAACATCACCTCTTCTCTGACGCACTCGAAGGGCAGCAATCTGTCCAACTTAGGTGTCAGTCCCGTAACGCCTGTATCTCAATCACATCAAACATCTAATAATAATAAGTGGACTCACAATAACACAAATCATATAAATAGTGTTAATATGTCGACCAACCAGTGCTCACCGCCGGCCAACACATCTAACAACGTCTCCAATTCTAGTAGTAATAGCACTAAAAAAGCCAAAAATATTGTGGCCAACAATCTAACGGCCATTAAAGACGACCACTTACTCAGGTATGGCTATCCGGCACTAGTCCTCAATTATGGCTTTCATTTGTATCTATTGGTCAATAGGTTGGAGGCAGACATTAAACGACTGAAAGCAGATCTTCAGGCGTCCCGTCAGTGCGAACTCGACTTAAGATCACAACTGAACTCAATTATGACAGACGACCGTTCAGTGAAGAACGAGCTAGCACAACTCCGACAGGACAATGAAAATCTTCAGCAAAGACTTCACAATTTGGTTACCGCTAAACAACAGGACAAACAGACTATCATTAAACTGGAGAAGAATTTAGACGAAGAGAAGAAAAGACTGAAAGCAAACATTGAGATGCAGATCACTAACGAGAAGAAGGCCAAGAAGGCAGAGGAAGCGGCTGCGAGGGCTGCTGCCATCGCCGCCGCCACTCGAATGGAGTGTTCCGATAACTGTAAAGCCAAGCGTCGGGAAATCGATAACGATCTCAAACAACATCAGCACGAATTGAAGCTTAAAGAAGAACAGCTCAAACAAAACGAAAAAGTAAGTCCTCATGTGCTCATTCTGTGCCATTAATTCACTTCTGAATTTGTGTTTAGGCTTTGCGTCAGTACAAGAATTCTCACGACGACGCGGAAGTGCTGATGTCGGCGCTGTCGGCAATGCAGGAGAAGAACGCACACCTCGAAAAAAGCTTAAGTGCGGAGACCAGACTTAAATTGGATCTCTTCTCAGCTCTCGATGAGACCAAACGACAGTTAGAGATGACTCGATGTAAGTCCTCATAACTCGTACTTCATCTCAATTTCATTATTCTTTGAATATCTAGAAATGATTGAAATGATTCTGATTTGTGTCTCAATTATCTCTTTTAGTGATTTTAATGCAACGCGAGAAAGAAATCGACGAATTAAAGTCGAAAATAGCGGAAGTGATGGCCGTAATGCCGACTTCACCCAATGGCAGTTACGGGAGTTTGGCCGACAACGTAGCACTGGTTAACAGTTTGCTGCCTATATTCGGACAAAACCATAACCACAATCACACGAAATATATGACAAATATGACACATATGACACATATGAACGATGATAACGACCTCAAGATATCCAATTCGTCACCACTGGACCCGAACGCCTCGATCTATACGCCGAAAGTGGGTTCACCTGATCTCTAAGCGCAAAAAACCCGCAAAAAGTTGTATTTATCGTAAGATTATTCAAATATTATGTTTGCGACTGAAAGCAAAAAATTAATTTATGAATCATTACTTCGTCTGAAATTTTTTGCTTAATTTAAAATTACCCCAAAAAATGCCTGACTTTCGAGGCGGGAATTATTCACAACAAAACATGGATTCGATAAATATTCTTAAATTATAATAATTGAAGTGAAGAACAATAAAACCATTTTTGTTCGCTTTTTGTTTTATTTTTTATTATTTTATTGATTTTCAGGTTTTGTTTTATTTCAATTTTGTGAACATTTTAGAGGCCAACAGAGGATCAGACTCCTGGCAAAGGATGTTTGAGACAACACCTTGCTATTGTCAATCTTGGTTACTTTGCTTAATTTGATTTCACAGCCGTTTGGGTTTAGTTTTTTTTATTTCATTACTCGTTGTTTTCGGAATATTTTGAGGAAAATGTTTTAATGAACAAAAAGTAAAGAATTCCCACAATTCTGACAGAAGGCTGTGCTATGCATTCAATCATTAATGTGTTTGAGTTTACTTTAAGGAAATAATTGATTCATTTTTATCAAGAAATATGAATATATTCTGCACTTATTAGATCTGGAAAATTCTCAGCACATTTGCTGGAATATTTACATATTATAGCAACATGTGTTCTCCAAACTCATAAACAACCTTGATACTAGAATCGTTCAAAAGCTTGAAGGTCGCTTTGAGCAATCACTATTTTTCGTTTGTTTTTCATAACGATTATATTAATTATGCCATGTTGCAAATTAGCAAGTTTAACTGCATTCTTATCAGTTTAATCAAAATTAAAACCAGTTTCATATCGGGAGCTATTAATTATGAGTTTAATTAATTAATTTATTCAATTTATTCGAAGAAAGAGAAAATATTCAATTTATTTTAACACAACTATTTGCAAGAATCAAATGCAGTGATTGAATGCAAGCACTAGACGTGAGACCTTTCCTTTTTAATAAGAGCGCACAAAAAGGGGTATATAATTTCGACATAAACGTGCACATACTGGGACGGTCCCAGTGGGACCCCTAATTTTTCAAATTAAGTATTTATAATGAAAATTGGTTCAAATAGCGCAGAAGGTGTCACTACCAATACATGTCAACACGAGTTCTGTAGGAAGTGTTTGAAGGAATGGTCGCTCCAACACAGAAGTTGTCCCGTTTGTCGACAGGAATACCAGAAGATTCTGAAAGTGAGTGAACTGTCAGTTATGAATGCCTTCAGTG
>JAQIWF010001315.1:0-12492 GCA_034694965.1 Ceratozetes gracilis | reverse complement strand
AAAAATTATACTCAAATGACTTGAATGTCCACAAACTGCTAATAATTATTAAATATTTCTTTCATCTAATGATTCGTTTCAAGCGATAATGTCTTCCGAAATAACAATATCTTGAGATTAAAGTCGATATAAATTGCCATAAATTGTCAATCAATTCAACAAAACATTTAAATATCTTTCATTCAATAATTGCTTAAATAATCATCTTTTTCACCGAATTTGACTAAAAACAAACAATTAGTTGAATAAAATTTGAGATATAAGGGAATCATACCATAAGTAAACTCCGCTATCATATGAGTTATTGGACTACCATTTCTTCGTCACATTTGGGTATATCGAAGATCTCAGCGAAAAGTGGTGGCAGTTTGAGTCGAGTCCAATTGGCTCTAAACCATTGTAAGTGATGACAGTGTTTAGAACCTAACGATCGGAGTTCAGGCAATTTCATCATCAGCTGCGGGAAAGTGTGCGGTTCTGTTGGATGGTTGCGTCCAATCTGGAGCTTCAGGGCTTCCATCAGTTTCTCCTGATTGTGATCTATTGCTTTGGTGTCATAAATACTCGGTCTCTCCGATTGCAGTAACACTACGGCACCGAAGAGTCCAATTTCCGTGTCGTTCAGTTGCAGATTGTTTAGCACAACCATGAAGTTGAAAATGGCGGCCACGAAGTCGTGATCAAACATCAGTTCCATTTGCTGTCGAGTGATATACGAGCCGTCGGCAAACGTCAGTGTATTGTCCACTGTATTGATCATACGTGAGATGTGGACCAACCAGATCTCGAAGAATCCCAACTTAATGAGGATGAGCTGATCGTCTTGTGACAGATCTATAAAACCGGGAACGCGTTTCGCGAATTCCACCACTCTTTGTATGGAAGGGGTGACGAGTACTGCAAAGTGTTGCCACATAACTATCTTTTGCTGTTCCAAAGAGTCGGCTGCAGAGCCCGTATTGGAAGTGGGAGAGTCTTCACTCGCAGAACCGGTTTGATAGTCATCCAGACTCTGGACATTCAATTAAATAAATGCTTTACAAAAGGGGAAAGACTTACAAATATTGCGGGCTTTCGGATCAATCCTCTGGTCTTCTCTTCAGTGTAGGCACAGTTGGCGTGATGTGCCTGAGATATGGTCAGAATAATGTCATACATCGCCAACTGCTTGCTTTCCACGTCTCGCGAGGACTGGTCGGCCTCTGACTGAGTAACTCGTGATTCGTCTGTCCTCTCGCGCGACCGTTTAGGGACCCGACCGTATCTAACAGAGTCGCGAGACATCCCGACGGCCAGACATTTCTTGAAACGACAGTATTGGCAACGGTTCCGATTGAGACGAATTACAAGACATTTGCCATCTCTGAGACACCGATATTCGATTTGCTTCTGAATCGATCGCCGAAAGAATCCCTGAAGTGATTGACAATCGTTTCAAATAATCGTTAATTAATATTAAGTCTTGGATTCAACGATCTTTCAGTGGTTTGAATGACAATCAAATAATAATTATCTCTAATATTATATCATTTGACAGACAATTGATTAATAAATAAATTATTGTTTTCTATAAATAAATAAAACTCTAATAAAACATAAATAAATTTCAACTAAAAACACAACAATTTGTTAATAAATACTGATTTGGATTACAATAGAAATTCATTTAATAGTAGTGTTGAGAGTAATGACAACACAAGTGTTCACTCATTTAATTAATAGTAAATATTATTAATATCTAATCACTAATACTGTACACAAATGAGACACAAAACAGTTGATACACTCAGACAAAGACAATCAGCAATGAATCAGACTTTAAGCCACGCAAACACTCCATTCACTGCCGAATACCATCAGATGGCACACTCCTCACCACACTCCTCACCACACTCTCCCACAAGAATAAGTTACAAGAATGAGTTACTCAAAAGTTCCTTACTTATTCTTATATGATTCTTGAACAAGTTTAAAATTATCGATAATTATGACATACAGACAATATTTTTACTTCCTGGAAAGGTTTTTTCGAATTTTACCTAGGTTATCCTTAAAATTTTAAGTTCAATCTTTGAGATGTTTTAGTTTATTTTATGATTGTATATCATGGAGCAAAAATATTTCAAATTCATCTTGCCACTTATTTATAGTGATAGTTAACTTAATTTTGAAAATGATTTTTCTCGTAAAAATTGAGTAAAATTGAAAAATTTAACAAATTTTGGGTTAAAATATTACATTTTTTGACACCTTTTTCATCACCCTGGTAAAACTATAAGTGTTTTGAAGAAATAAAAAATATAATTTCTCATGTCCACTAGGCTCTTTAGTTTTATAGAAAAATTTTATAAATTCCCATTGTAATTTCTGAATAAATGCAAGGTTTACTTAACTTTCTATAATAAAAAAGTTACAAGATATATCTTCAATTTTTTTAAAGTATTATATTTGTCAATAATCACTATATTTCTACTAAAAATTTCAATTCAAAATTCCTAAAATAACCTTGCTAAAATTGAAAAACAAGATTCCAGTAAGTAAGAATAATATCTGATATTAGTCAATCATATAATTTGATGTTTTCTTAGTTTCACATTTCAGTGCATTAAGTAAATTGAAGTTTAGCCGCAATTTGTTGTCCAATTCAAAATTATCATGATACAAATTTTGATATCGAATAACAGTTTTGATTATAGTTAAGAAATAATAACTAGTGGTGATGACAAAATTGCCCATGTATAAGAGCTATAATAAGATATAATCCTTATCTTATCTATCATATCTAACACCAACTATTCAGTGATAATTTGGACATAAATGGAATGAATTGAAAGACTTTGTGGTAAATTTGGTGACACATACCTTACAGCCCTCACAACTGGTCACTCCGTAGTGATAACCGGATGCCTTATCGCCGCACACTTTGCAGGGAACGAATGATTTGGTCGGTGTATTGCTATTGGAATCCGCGGCCGCGAAACTGTTGTGATGTGAATCTGTGGACAACAAACAAAAATATGTAAATACTTCTCAAAATATTTTTTTAGTTTCAACATTTCAAACATTTGATTTTGAGGCAAAGAGTGGTTTTGGTCAACTTTATACACACTATACACTAGGCCCTAGTGTAGGCCCTAGTGACTAGGGCATCCCGTTCTCATATTCAATATGAATTCATATTTACTACTAATTAGCCATATCTGGACAGTCCCTTTGACTGACTCACACTGCATAAACTAAGCATCACTTCAATGCATAGTTCTTCACAAATATTTAATCCTTTGTTTACATTAAGAGGAGACAGACTTTTCAAATTGTTACACATTTTTGCTAATAAATTATTTAAGTTTGAAGCCAAGCATTAGATTAACCTGTGCTCTGCCTACGTATGTCTATGCTACACCTGTACTCTGCTTTGCCTGTCCTTTACATATGCTGTGCATTTTTATTAATTTGACAAAGATAAAACTAGAAATTTTTGAAAAAAAATTATATAGAAAGCTGGATAATTAAACTAAATAACTAAGTAGAAAGTTTTAAAAAAATACCCTTGTGAATTTTTTATATGGTGTTTATAAAACGTACATTGAGAGAAATTCTTACACCATGTAAATTATGTTACTAGGTGCGTAAGGGTTTTTATCAAGTTTGACTACATGTTTCGATATATCATCAATATATCTAAAACTTAATTTCTGGGATTTTAAAAATATTGTCTAGTTCATTAGAATTTTCAATTTGAACGATGCAGTTTATAACAGATGTTACTTGATTAAGGTTAATTTCTTAACACCTAGATCATATTTCCAAAATCCCAAAAAGTAAGTTTTAGATGTACTTATGATGTATTAATATTTGTAGTCAAACTTAAAAAATAATCTTGCACATTCTGACAGCAGTCCTTTAAAATATATATAATGACCTTCATATAGATAATTAAAACAAAAAATCATCATGGATTTTTTCAAATTTTTTAATGCTGTTATATAGATAATTTGCAAATGTTTATCTAAGAAAAATTTAACAATTTTTTCTCGGTTTATCCTGGTCAAAATTAAGAAAAATTGATATTTTTACCATCTTTTGTCAAAGATCGTATGATGTATATATCGCCTCTCGGATTAAAAACCAGAAAATTAAATTACGCTGATAAATTGGGGGTTCAATTGTATAAAATGGGATAATTTTTTTTAGGGAAGGGGAGGAGAAACAGGTGCAAACCTTTGCACCTGAAAAAGTGCAACTTTTGCACTTGCTTCAAATAAGAGAAGACATTAGTCTTTGTAATTTATTTGAGAGGATATGTTGGAAAAGATGCAAAAGTGATATAAATCGAAGTGAAATAAACAATGTTTTAGTCATTTATTGCAATTTTCATTGTCATTATCAATGGGTGTAAACTAATGGCAAAACTGACTGACGATCACATATTTGTTGTATTTTTACAATTGTGTTGAGTCATAGACCGGTAACACAGAACAGCGCAACACTGGAATAGCTATTAAACACCGGTGTGTTTGGAGGCACAGGTATGAGCTATTGGGTAATACTCGCAGAACTAAACCATTTGAGTGAACGAACTCTCACTTAAAAAGTGTTTGACGACAACGAACTCTGAATAAAAACGCTATCAATTCTACGTTAGATTTGCCACAAATTTCACAAATATTTACTCAAAAAGCGTATAATTTGCGACATTCAAACAAAAATCTGGGAAAATATTCACAATTTGCCCAAAAGACTATTGAAAAAATTGACTCTCGTATTATTTACTCTAAAAGGCCAAGAAAACACATCCACTTTGTCCTTCATTTGAATTGATATCTTTTGATCGAAAATATTTCTTCTTTTTTAAAAGTATTTATTCCAGGATTCAATTAAAGTGGTCTCCGATTTCAGTGAACTAATCATTTATTTATCAGAGAAAAGGAAAAATCTCCCAAAAAATATCATCTATTGATCGAAAGAAAACAAGAATTTTCACTAAAACTCGAAATTTATTCCGAATTTGGTTAAGAAATTCACTGCATTTCTATCTTATCTCTTCTTATTTGAATAGTTTTTTAGACTTTTGTAGTCAAAATTTTTTTTGCATTAATTTAATTGAATTTCCTTCTGATTATTGTTCGAATAAAACTCATCAAAATTCAAGTATTATTACAAAAGTAAAAATATTTTTACTATAAAATTATTATAACTATTATAATAAGTTTTCGGTAATAAAATTATATGAAGTCTTAATACATAAACATTTGAAACAAAAATATGAATTATTGTCTTTAAACGCGAAAAAATAGTACATAAAACTCAAAGTTTATGTTCGAAAATCTAGTGAAAAGTCTTAATCCTTTTTCTCATATGAAGAGCACATTTCAAAAAAAAAGATAATTCGAATAAATAACAAAAAAGTGATAAAACTGTTCAAAAATTTGGAAGAAAAATCAGAGGAAAGTAATGAACAGCAAAATGTAATCCTCGGAAATGATTTATTGTTATTTTAGGGACTAATCTCTTGACAAATATGTTTTGAATTAGGATTTCATAAGGAATACAATTATCACAGAAAATGTGATCGCAATCAGAAATTGACTGCAATTTGAAATCTTTTATTGAAATAATGAGTCAAAAGAAGTATAGAAGTAATTCAAATCCGAAAATCTAAGGATAAATAAAAACTGGATTATAACAAATGCTAGCAAATTGTCATTAAATTATGAAACTGTCTTGTTAATGAGTTCTAAGATGGTATATTGCCCAAAAGTGCCCAATTATAATATCGGGAAAATTTGTTGAAAAATATGTTGAATTGTTTATAGAAACTGAGGTAATATTTAGAGAGAAGTGCGTAACTCTTTGAGTGGTATGAAATCGATGGTAATTGAAGTTAATATCAATAATGATTAGTCTTATGTATTATTAGAGAGCAGTGAAAAAAATAGTTTTCCTCTCTTTCACTGGAAGGCGAACTCAAATCTCGATTAATCGTTTAGAGACTAAATTAAAATCAATGGCAAAGATGTTTGAATTCATAAATATTATCATTAGAGGAGAGGGGTTTCCAAAAGGAATTCTTAAAACCATATTTAAAGTGTCAAAAGTTTGAAAGGAATAAAAAATTAATAAATTAAGTGAATGAGCGCTTTGATGGGGAAGAGAATAACAAGAATATCTCAAAGTGAAGGCCCAACAGATAGAGCCTCCATTTTGCCAAATTTGCCTATTTTTTAGTCACTTTACATCCGCAAGTAAACCCAGCAACTTTTAAAAAATAATCTTTCAAATATGTTGTACTAGTAATCAATTTTACACTTTTTAATTAGATATGAAATAAATTCAATGCTTGAGAAATAAAGGGATAATTGTTTAAAAACAAGTAATATTCAAAGTGAATAACAAATCTCAAGTTTGAAAAGCAACTCGCAATTGTCAATAAATTACACAGCTAATTTTGGGCTATTATTAACAGAGAAATCTTCGAGTAGCCCATCACATAATTTGTGATAAAAATTGGAAACAGATACACTAGAACATGGTTAATTTGAATTAGTCCTGGGAAATGAATTTACTTCAAATAATTGCTACGTTCAATTTATTCATATTGTTAATTTCAAAGTGTACTATCAATTTTATGAAATTTCCATCAAATAAAGCAAAACTATTATTATTATTATTGTTATTCTCTGCAATTCCGTATTTTTTTGTGTCCCATCTTTTTGATGTTAGGTTATAATATTTTGCCCATCCAATGGGAGACTCAGCGTGGTCTCTGATTATTAAGCCTTGAAGGCAAATAAGGTACGCCTGAGATAGACTATAGTGTTTTGGAGCTGTGCTTTGAGATCGATGTACCTTCACTTGAAATGTGAGGGTTTAATGACCTGCGGAAGCGAACCTCTCTCTCTCATAGGCCGTTGACATTGAAAGGTAACAAAACTCTTGTGGTGTTCCTCCACATTGCAATATGTCTATGATTAACACTGAATATAACGCTCATCACAACCATGAACTTGACACAAATCCAACCATTTTTTCCATTTTCTAATATACTTTTTCATTATATAATCTCATATTTTGTCTCACATTTTCCGTTTACAGAGAGATTTATAAATAATTTATTGATTTCTTCGCCTTTGGATCAAATATAAGGAAATATCACTCAATGTTCTCAACATTTCTTTACTTTCTTTTTTTCTAGAAATCAATCGCCATTTTTTCGATTTTAAATTTATATAAATCATGTTTTATCTTAAGAAACGGTCAAAACTAGAAATACAACTAATTTTTGTCTAAATTCTAGTGAGACTGAGATTAGTTTTGCGATATATCGACAAAATCACAAATCAATAAAATGAATCTCATTTGAAATAAAAGGCAAAATGTATTGAAAATGACTAAAATAATGAATACCTTGAGTTATATTATTGTTTGAGTTTTTGTTTCTACTTTTGCCCGTCTTATGAGGCGGTGAAGAACTTTCCGCGATCTCTCTTTTGGTCTCATATATGACGGTAACCGGGGTCTGGCCATTGGTGCGAGCAGTGGCTGACCCGACTTGAATAGCATTACTGGTGACCAAAGGGGGTGATGTGGCCAATGCCGGTGACGACCCGTTCATAGGGTTTCGATTTAAGGGTGTTATGAGAGCCTGAGACTCAGTGCCCGGGTATGGTGGTAAAGGACCATACTCTTTGGCCGCATACACGGCATCGGGGACTGTGTTGGGGTCATAAATGCACGGCTTTTCGTCATATTCTTTCTTAATGGGGTCGTAGAAAGAAAGGGAAAAGTCGTTGTCGAATATCTCAGCGCCTAATTTGACTCCACTGTCCGGTGAAGACGTGGAACTTGTGACGGGCGGTAGGACTCCACACGAGCTGTCATCCAGTTTGAAGACATCCATCGATCAAAGTCTTTACGTAAAACGTTGATCGGTTTGTGGACATGAATCACAAGTTTGAACCAATATTTCGATCAATTATTGAATTTATATTTTGGAGCAAAAATAAATTCAATCGTCTTTTAAGAGATTTTCAAAACACAATTAAGTCTTGAATTGAAGAACAGTTTGACATAAAGTCAGTAAAATCCGTTCAAGAATTGGGTTTATTTCACAAAACACTTGCAAACAGTCTTCGGCCAACTTTTCAATAACTTTTGTATAAACAGTTGAATTGAATTTTCAATTTAATAAATCTTTTCATTTTCAAAACAAAACAAATCAATGTTTTTATTAAAAAGCGATAAAATATAAACTTATTTCTCGAATAACTTTTTCCAGAAGTAGTAAAAAAGATTTGGTTCGCGAAAAACAAACAAAAATTCAAATCTCAATGTATTAGTAGAATAGAGAGTGATATTAAGGCACAGGTATCACATCGAAAGCGTGTATGAATTCTCGTATTGAGAAAAGTCAACACAAATAAATTTTTTTCACCTGAAATTTCGGCGCATATTATGTGAAATGAGTGAACATAAGAGGGAACAGACTCTCTGTCAGAGAACAGGTCGATGTCCCGAACGCTACTAACACTAAGGCTGACAAACGCTAAAGCAATGGCAAAATATGGTATTCACTTGTGAGCCAACCCTCAAATCTGGCCCACCATTAGACTTGTTTTCCAAGTTTTTTTTCTCTCTCTCTCACTACCTTTCGTTAGTCTCTCTCTCTCCTTCTCTCTCTCTCTCTCTCTCTCTCTCTCTCTCTCTCTCTCTCTCTCTCTCTCTCCAAGCAATGGCTAATATACGGAAGCGATAGAAAAGCGAAGAAAATGTTTAACATTTATTAGGATTTAAGGCAAACAGTTATTGCGTTCAACTGTTATCGCAATTGAAAAATGGGATGAAAATCATGACTTAATATTAGGCAATAAGTGGTGACTCCTTAATAAATAATTGATATCATCATCGCTTTCATTAAGATTTCACTGAATCCATGGATTCAATCGGTAGTAAAGTTTGGTATTAGTTGTGAATAACTTTATGTGAAACCAAACGAAATCATTAGCGGAAAAATATTTCAAAATATTGAATCATCCGTTCCCTGACTGGAAGATAACATTTATTTCATTTGATCAGACTTTTTGAGGACAGAACTAAATGTTTTGGCAGAAAGGAGTGAAAGTAAAATATTAAACAAATCGATAGACAGAGAAAATATGAGTGAAAATAATAACACTTTGTTTTAAACAAATTATTCCTCAATTCTCTGGAGAAGTGGTTTGTAATAAGAGTTGACATTTTTAGAGCAAACAGTAATTCAATTTCATTCTTAACTCAAACCTAAATCAATGATAGATTACAGACACAGCTCTGAGCGAATAAATTGTTTTTTAATGCCATTTATTATATGAACAGATAATAGACTGCTTCCAGTCTTGTGTCGATTAAATTCAAGATATAATTCGCATAATATTTATATTAAAAAATTCAAATCTATTGACAAAAATGCGTTCAATAGATTGCATGCAAAGTATGTATAAATCAATTCTAAGTCGACACCAAAATTGTTTCATTTGAATATACATTTGTTCCCAAATATCGTTAACTCATTCAATATATTCAGATATTAAGCGATTTATAAGAAATATTGAATAAGAAATTCAATTTTGATTTACATTAATTTGACTAAAGATAGGAAGGGTTAGGGGTTTCCACATTAATTCTTACTTTTATAGAGAAACAGTTAGACTATTGATGGGAGAGTCAGACAATACAGTTATACAAGTATTAGATGAGAGGTCTGGCAATAAAAATAGCATTACATTTGCATAAGTGGAGAGATAGGAGAGGGAGAAGTGAGAAAAATATTTATGTCAGAGTCAGAGCTTTTGTTACGAGACTGTTATCGAAGATTTTCTCACAGGTTTTACAGATAGAAAGGTATGGCAACACTTTCGGTCCTTTGGACCCCTCGCCAGACGATCACTTGTTCTCTTTAGGACCAACTTTTGGTCCACTTTTGATTCATTACATTGTAATGCATTCCCAAAACATATAACCGTTTCTCAGAAAAATAATAATGAATACAACCCTTAAAAACGGACCCATTTTTTCACTGAAAATCTTCGGTTTGAGTCAATGATTTGCATTGCTTTGAATGCCTTCAAGGTCTGGACAGAGAAGAGCTCACAGAAAAGGGAGCACAAGACACAAATGAATAACAGAACTCAAAGAGAATAGTCTGAAAGGGGATAAGGCTTTTAACGACATTTGCTTTTTTGCTCCCAAACACAGATTCACTCTTCTAATGAAAAGTCTTTTTTTATAGACATAACATTTGTGTACCATTTTATTGCACTCATAATAGTTCGGCTCTTTTTGTAGAAATAGCAGTCACTGACCGGCGCTTGATCACTGTCCACTACTCAGCCCATAATTATCTTTATTTTCGTGTTTTTATATCTCAATTTTGAACGAAACGTGAGATTAACTGAAAACTGAGACAAAACTCTCAGTAAATATTGGTTTTTCACAATAATTTAGAGTTGAATTCCAAACAGATTTTGACTAATTTTGCGAATATTTCAAAAATTTCAACATTTCCCTCAAGTCAGGAATCTATACAAATGTATTCAAATTCGAGTCATGGGTTTCACAAAATTAGAAGAGAATAAAGAGTTAAGTCTTATGTCACTAAATATCAAATCATTTAAATCAAGAGAAATGACAAATAAATGAATAAAAATATGAGTTATTTAAATATTTTCACAAAATCTGGTGCTTTCTCTTCCTTCAGAGTTGTGGATAAAAATGAGAAAATTTTCCGAAAAAAGCGACTAAACATTCATGTTATTCAACTGTCTTGAATACATAAGCATACATATCCAGGGTATAAATATTCATGTAATGAATAAAAAGAATTCATAACAAAAAAGTTGGAAAACTTTTAATAACAAGAATAATAACGAGACAAACATTCAAATTAATTGAATCGCGTATTATTTTTATCGTTAATTAGGAATAAATTGAATGAATTCCTGATATAAAACAACTAATGAATGCAATGATTGAATGCGAGAAATAATTAATTAATGTTTTGTCCGATCACTTCATCTGAATATCTCAAATGAGAAGGAATTGGATTTAAGAAACATTCAAAAGAATTTTATTATTTATTTTTAATTTTTGTTTTGGCACAGAATTAACTTTTTATGAGAAGCAAATCCCATGAGATCTTATGTGAATTTATTTAATTTGTTAGTGTTTTCAGAGCTAAAACTTTAAACTTTGGGTATAAAAGCCTTTTGGAGAATAAAAGTAATTAAATGATAGAAAAGTCTTATTTTGTTTCACTTCGGATATCATTCAAACTGATTAAGAATTTAAATGTTTTTTCTGATCAAATAAATGAAGAAATGAAAGCGTTTTTCAATTAATTTGCTTTTTATTTGGAAAAACAATAATTTGATTGAATTTCACATTAATATGAATTCGAGAAATGAATGACTGAATGATATAAACATTGGACACAATAGAGAGCTAAACATTTATTGATTGCCTTCTGTTGTGTGTGTTTTTGAGGACTGAATATAATATTGTTTGCCGTAAAAGTCAGTCTTCAAAAATCTGTGTATTTGTTGAGACAGTAGACCTGTCCGGGACCTACAGGTGCATACATTTGTAGAGCACATGAAGTTTGTGCTCATTTCACTTAATTTTACAGTCGCTCTCCTAATGCCTAATGCTTTTGATTGTATTTCTCTGAAAAGAAAGAGAGAAAAAGAGAGATATTATGTTAAATGAGAGGGAAATCTCTGGGCTTTTGGGAAAATTTTCAAAAAACTTTTAGTCGAAAGCTTTGATTCAATTGTGTGACTGTTATGCCGGTGACTGTTAGTCCCCATTGTGTCCATTAGTCCCACCCCTCTATGTCTGGCCATCATTGAAAAGGGAACGAGTAAACAGTTTCGGAATTCAAAAATAGGACTAAATTGTGATCGGGTGTTAAAAAAGGAAAGCATTCTCTCATTTATTCCTAGGCTTTACTTATCGCAACACTTTTGATCCCAAAAAATGAATTATTGGAACACAACTGAAATGAAAAATCGAGAGTTTGTTTGACTGCAAAAGGCTTTTCATATTTTTTCTCTGATATCCATCGGAGCGAAAGTTTTTGTTTGCATTTTTCAGAAATCATAGAAATAAACATATTTTTGAGAATTTATACGAAAATTGCTTTTAACTCAATTTGAAAGGAGTGAGGCCAACATATACTGCATATTCCCAGTTATCATAGAATTTTTCTCATTTCTCCAAATATAAGATTTTTTTATAAATCTATTCATTGGATAAAAACTAACAAAATTTTTAAATAAGTGCAAAGGAATACTGAATTAGCTTTGATTTTATTCGAATAAAAACATATACTGCCACTAAACAATACACCTAGTTATTAAAAATGATGTAAAGAATCAATACATTAATGAGAGTGTGTTTTATGAGAAGTTTGTGATCTTGGTTCAGGAAACTTTGGCAGTGTTGTCCAAGTTGAGC
>JAQIWF010001314.1:0-12495 GCA_034694965.1 Ceratozetes gracilis | reverse complement strand
AGAAATTTTCTAATAACTTTCTTTTCGACACAACCCTCGTTTGCGAACAAAATATTTTTCGTTTAATGTCGAGGAAAGACATCACAAACTGATTGATTCCGTGAGGAGTAAGTAAACAGACCTCAGAGATAGATATGAGTTCAGAATCTGATAACAAATTATTTCCATTGAAACCAATTTTTTTTCCTAAAGTAATCAATATTAAAATGATCTTGCTTTTGAAAGCTACTCCCAAATGTATTACCGGGCAATTACCAAAATATCCAACAAAAATATCTAAGTTCTAGAATCTAGCTGAGCAAGCATATTTATTAAATATAAGAATTATGGTTGACAATTTATTTTATCCAGAGGAAATATATAAATATTAGATCATTCCTTTTACCCCCTGGCAATCTCCCAAAAGTGCAAAAATTCTTAGCTTTCAATAAATGAATTGAATTTATTTGGTAGCCAAGAGTAAAATGATGAAATCCCTTTATTCCATCCTCATCACTGATACGATTTTAATACAGTGTGTTGTGAGCGCCTAACAAATAATTCTGTGCCACAGAAAAAAAGTAAATTCTGTGCAAAAATATAAATGAGGTCTCATTTAAGCGGCGATACAATTACTGAATGGCAGACAATTGCAGCGCTCACTCTTCAGCACAACATTTATTGCTCCGAGTATTACATCTTTTCATTTATGCTCAGAACAATTTTTATCTCTTATGGCTAACCCTTAATGATGTGCAGATAAAGTGTAATAATTTGGGCGATACCTTCAAAGCCAGAGCCCATATCAGTGGCGCAGAGTTTAATTGAAAATATTATGTTTAATGAATAGTAAAGACGAAGAGTTTTTGGTAACAAATTTGACGCCAAAATAGTAGAGTATTTCAAATAATATTAATTGCTTTTAATTATCTGAAAATTGATTTTTCTCTTTAATAACAGCCCTATCACTGAAACAAATCTCATTTATTTAGAAAATTAGTTACAAGTTATTTGCTTTTCGCCAAAAATTGAGGTCATTTATCTCACATGAGCTTACAGGATAATTAATCTTGGAATTAATTTTTAAAAATAGCAAGGTTATATTTGCTAATGGATAGCAAAATTGATGGCAATCCCATAAAACAAACATGAGCTTGATTAAATCAAGAGTAAATATTTATATGAACTAGGAAGTAGCAAATACAATTACAACCACCTTGATCACCCCAGAATTTAATTACAAGGCGCTTATTCACGGATTTCATGATAAAAATGTGGAGATATTGTGAAATAAAGGAAATGATGACTAAAATACTTGGGATTATCTAAAGCTGTTTGAGTGTCGGCACGTGTTATGCAACCGATCCATAAGTTTTCACTGTATTTCGCTATTGTTATCAGATATTTGATATAAAACTTATAATTATGTTATTCTGTGCTATAATTCTCCCGACATTTCTATTAAAGATATTTTCTATTCAGAAATTTATTCACAAAAATAACAGTAATTCTTATGAATTTCTCTTCTCTTATGAGAGAAATACATGTTTTCATAGATTATATTCTAATCTTAATGAATGAATTTCGTGGAGAAACTCTTATTTTTATTCCATAACATTAATACCCGGCAACAAAATATTCGGCTTTCATGTCTTTTCCAGCTCTTATGGATTGGAATATATTATATATGTATTACTCATATATAATATATAAGATGTTTATAATTGTGTCTAATTTGTTGTGCCATAGAATGCAACGAATAATAGATTAAGTATTTCTTTGCACGTAATGTCAAAAATGAGTGAATATATTATATCCAAGTTATAAATGGGCACAAAATACATGACATTAAGCCTATAAAAATGTCGCCAAATTATTTCAAAATATCCGATAAGAGATTCAATAAATTGCATAACGAACAAGTTCATTGACATTTAGCTTAATAATTTATAAATTGACGATGATTAAGGGGGAACGCCCATCTAAATGGATTAAATATTGAAACAAATGATCCTGTTAATAATAATAATTTTTTCTATTCTTGTTAAGACTCTCTCTCTCTCTCTCCCTCCCTGGTGTTGATAAACTCTGTCATTTACTAATCGATTGTGAATTTCTTTCTCATCGAGAAATTTATGCTTCAATCGAAAGGATCGATAAAATCGATTGCAATGAAAGCAATGAAAGGATTAAATGTAATGAAAAATACATGTTTTGTGTATTAGATTAGAAGAAAATTATGTGGTTTTGATGTCTCTCCAACTGAACAGATCTTTGCGAATAACATCTGACACATAATTCGATGAAATAAGAGGAGAAAGGCTTATAATATACACCATTATTAGGTTTAATGTAAGGAATGGTTGGACAGACATCGAAAGCATTTGATGCGTTACAGGTCTGTAGAATCTGAACAAAGAGTCAGAATTTTTCTGAGTATTCATTAAGAATAGAGAAAAATTTATACCCTAATTGTGTGGCCATACATCCAATCGATTATTTCACCACTTTTTGTGAGGTCTGTCCTTTACAACCGTATCAGACAATAGAAGTAATACTCAAATGATTTTTATGACAACATTTTATTGAAAATTGTTTGCCATTTGAAATGCTATTAACGGAAATAATAACCGAGAATTTTATGACTTGTACTAAATAAAAGGTAATCTATGATATGTAGCACAGAATAACATTCACGTTATTTTCATTTGAATACAAGTTTCAAAATGTGTTTGTTTTAAAAGATGAGAAATGTTTTTATAAATGAAGTCAAAGATCTTTAGAAAAATAAAGAAAATCCTAAGAATTGAGTGAAATATTGTAAAAGTTTTTCCTCTTATTTCCAGATTTTCTTTCATTTTAAGTCCAAAACTCTGCCTATTCTTACGTTGGGATTAAGAGACGACACTTTCCTTGAGTTTATGTTTGCTTTTTCGACAATTTTTCTCTTTTCAAAAGCATTTTTTGATAATCAGCTAAACCGTTATTTTTACCATTCATTCTGTGCTGAGGGCCGGGCGAAGAGAAAACTTTTAAATCTCTTCATTCAATGCTTTTTAAAAATCTTTTCGCAAAAACTCAAACAAAAGTCTAAAATCTCACTGAAAAATGAAAAACAAGTGATAAATGAAGCAGTTTTTCATTAATTATTTTGGCAATAATTCCAGAAAATGGAAGCTCTGGATCGATTGGACATCAATATTTGCCAAGACAATTTATCAAAATGTCATTTTCAAAAGTTTTTGGTTTATATACAAATATTAATCAAAAAACATTGTTTTGCTTCAAAAATATCGGAAAATCAAAAAACACTACATTTTGGCACAAAATTTAATTTAAATAAAAGGGTTTCCTTTAAAAACACTTTCGATTAACTGATAATTCATTTTTAAAGAAACCAATTAATCATTTCTGTAATATCCAGCAGATTCTCATTAATTAAAAATAAAATAAAATTCATTATTCATTAAAATGATTTGATTTGCAAATAAAAGCGCGAAAAACAGCAGTTTTTATACAAAGAGATTAATATTTGCGATCAATGGGAAGGCTATTGAATGAGGGTCTCCCGCATTCATACTTTCCATCAACACATTAATATAGTTAGCGAGCAAATCATATGCGAAACAGCAATAGCCAGACATAAATGCATTAAATCTCAGGTGAATTTGCGTTGACATCCAATTTCTGTGGCATTCATAGAGAGAAGACCTTTAATGAAGGCTCAAACACTTTATCGCACACAACGCCAGATAGGAGAGTGCCCTCAATGCAATTACTGGCTCTTTGAGAAGGGAGTCAACTGTACAATGGTTGTGCTACTGCTGTGAGTCCTTTTCTAACTGTTCCCTCGCTATCAGAGAGACATTCATTCAATCTTTGAATTGAGTGAAAGCCTGTGTGAGGGCCCAGACTGTGACTGATCATTGAGCGCCCGCATTATCGGTGCTTTTAAATGGTAATCACGCGTTTTGGTAGTCACTGGCCGTAAAACATGCGAAAATCCGATACAGTAGTGGCGCACAGAATGGGAACAGTAATTATTGAATGAAAAGCTGAGAAAATGAAAAAATGGGAAATAAATGAATCATAACTAAAATGAGAGCCAAAGAGTGAAAAATGCACTGCATTTCAGAGTCATTTGTATGGAAGTGCTCTCAATAGTGAAACTCATATCGCATTAGACTTATTGCACAACACATACACTCTATTATAACATAAGAGCAATAATAAGCATAAAAAATGATATCAAATCAAAGTAATTGTCTTTTGGAACTGAGAATAGTTTCCAAGACTTAGAAATTGAAATCATTTCTCTCTCTCTCTCTCTCTCTCTCTCTGTCTGTCTCTCTCTCTCTCTCCTCCCTCTCCACCCTCTCCTGCGATCTATTATTTCTGATTTGTGTATAGAATTTGATTTAATAGTTATATTCCTTTTTGGAAATAATAATAAAAATGGATAATAAAGTCAAAGACTATTCAGTAATAAAGACATTTAATGCTGAGCGCAGAACAGACAAAGGGAACGGCAGAATAAGAATAAAAATTGGATAAACTATTATATTGAATAGTATTGTCGTTACGCAAACTTATTATGATTTGTAGTGAGAAACGAGAGGACAAACTCAGACACAGACACGAGAAAAGTGTTTCTTCACATAATTGAGCGCAGAATACAAGAACAGAGATTCCGTTCGCAGACAAATGTGTTGTTAAAGGAGTAAAGAATATGTATTTCTATTGCAATGCGAAATGTGTTGACAGGACTCACATAGGACTTGAAGATGTATTCCTTGAAGTAATGGCACTTCATTACGACTTCGCAACACTTGATTGGAACCCTTGCAGAAGAAGTCTCCGCTGTGGTCATGACGTGAGGCGATGAACACTAATGTCGATGAGGTTCTGCAGATGAGACCAAAAACAAGACAATTGACTAATAGTTGAGTCATTGAGTCGTAAAGCAAAACAAATAATTTATATTATTTTTTATATGCTTTCAAATCATAATATCGTTCGCTATTATATTCACTCCATTTGTTAAAAACTCATTTTATTTCATATATTATTCTGTTCCCAGTTTTTGATGTCATTCCCCCTCTAAAGCTCCTATTAGTCGATGCATTGAATATTATGTTATTCATAACATAACTTTAAATAAGAAAAGTTATCTCATTTAGACTGTGCTTTCTCTCCCCCTCTCCCACTGTATTCCTCTTCTATAGTGGAGTTTTTCTTTCGCCAAATTGTTCGTCACATTTCATTAAACGTCAAATTCATTCATTTTTATCTCCAAATGACTATAAATTAGAGTAAATTATGTGCGAATCGTAATTTGCTATTCAATATGAGCTCATTTACAGCACAAAATATCGACCATTTCCCTGATAATACTGGCAATAAAAGCTTGCAAATCATACATAAAAATTAGCATGCATGATTTTATCCGAGCGAAACTGAGCTCAGTAATCAGGTTATGTTATGTTATGGTAATAATAAAAATAAGCCTCAAATTTGTTTCAACAGAATCGCTGTGAATGCGTAATAAATTGAACATGGTTATAATGCTATGCTTACCGATAGGTTCCATCACTCATTAAGTCTGTGCTGGCACTTGGATGAGGTGTGACCACTTCTGACCTGTTATACCAGGTTATGTTAGCCGCTGGTCGAGCCCCTTCAACACTACAGGTAAGGGACACCATCTCTCCGGCCACCACTGCCTGAGTGGGTCCGCGTACTTTCAATGACAATGGCTTCACTTGAATATCGAGTCGGATCCACTGGAAAAGTGGGGTAACGGTTGCGTTATTCCAGACCCGGCACTCAAACTTAGCCCCCAAATCATGTCGAGCGGCAATGATCCTCATCGTCGACATCACAGTTGGTCCGTCCGTCTCATCATCCAAAATAGTGGTCTTTGAGCGCATTGGTTTAGTGCCGTTCCACCACTTCACTTCCGGTAGTGGTCGGCCACCACTGGACGAGCACTCGAACACAATGGTGGAGCTCTCGGCGAACGGACCGATTTGTTGTAAGAGTTCATTGGTTTTAAGCGAATTGTGTTTACTATCAGTTGTTTTGTTATTATTATTAATATTACTATTTGTAAGAAATGCTGTATTTTTGCTAAAATGCGTAATCGCGTGACCATTGACTCGAATTATCGGATTTCCCGGTTTTACTAAAAGACAGGACAATAGGAAGAGACAAAGAGAGGACACATGAAAATGTTTTCCGCCATTCAATGATAAGCTCAAAATTTGTTGTTTTTATTGTTATTCATTTGTGGCTATAAATTGATAACAAATCGATGGAAAAACTAAAAGAGAGAATCGATTTGACATTAAATATAATTTATTATTTGAATGAATAGATTCTCTAGTTTTTAGCCTTCAGTTAAATAAGAAGACTATTATATTAAAGTGTTTTCTGATATATTATTCTCGAGTTTAATATTATTGACTGATTTTTATTGCTTTTATTGCCGTTCACTTCGATTCATAACGAATTAGTCGTTTGGGAATATCTTTGGAAATATTCTTAGCACTGAATATGTGATGGTTGGCAGCAATCAGTGCACAGATAGCCCTTAAGACACTTAATGGTAAGAGTGTCCACTATAGAGTGCACTCCTCCTAATTATGTTAGAAATGATAATAACAAGCTATTAATCGGGTTCATTTTCATTAGATTAGGAATCATGGCTTTTTTAAGGGATGTCCAGGGATTTCAAACACTGAATTCTATTTTTAAACAAGAGCACCAAGGTGTAATTTTATGTAAGACTCTATTGCTTAATATTTAAAGATATACATGGTTATTAATGTTCGTATTTTTATTCAAATTTTGCCCTGGAGTGTATTGTGGCAGGTTTTTCGGAATTTTTGAATTTTAACAAGGTGTTAAAGGTGCAAAATTAATGTAAAATCCTGAATAAATATCCATTTATTTTAATTTTGAGACTGAATTTCATTTTATGAAAAATTATGTATTGAATAGAAATTGAGAAAAAGAGGGAAATTTAGTCTTAAATATCGGTTCGAGAATTCATTTCATTAAATAATAAATGTTTTTCACTTCACTCTTGAGATATGAAGTGAAGTAAAGTTGAGTCGAAAGCACAACAAAAATAAGAGACTCAAGAATAGGCTCTGAACTGAAGGCACAGAATAAGCAAAAAAAGAAGTGAACAACGAATAGGAAAATAAAATATTCAAATAAAATGCCTGTTATTCAGGAAATAAGAAAAAGAGGAGAAGAGATGGAAAGGGTTTCACATCAAACAAGAATAAGAAGAAGTAGAGTAGGAATAGAGTAGAAGAAGAAGAAGAGCTCTCAATATTGAAATCTGATTTTAAGCCATAACTTTGTTGTTTAGAAATTCAACTCAAGACTTGTTGTTTGTATTCAAATTAGGCACTCAAATGGCAGTTGACGGGCGAAGAAACTCATTAAACGCACTCTTAGTTTATGTCAGACTATTTCTCGCTCTTCTCTCAATCCTTTAGTATTTTTTGAGATGAAACTCAGCCCTCATTTAAGCGTAAAAACAGCGAAAACAAATGCAAACTTGCATTGAGAACATGAATTGGGCTGAAATATAATCAATTTTTTTCTGTTTAACTTTACTAAAAGTCAGACAATAAATATTGACTGAAATTTACATCAATTTTTTCAATACATTCTAAACACGAGTGCCTTTGGATTCAAGTGCTTTCAATTGGATTTTTTTCAAGATTTTCATTAACATAAGAATGTCAATAGTATTCAATCAAGCAGGGTGGTCCAAGCTCACCTAGACTGTTTATTGCACACTGTTAACTTCAATTTGATTAATACTTTTTCGAGTAATTTTTGATTTATATGAGAATAAAAAATAATTTATTTGTACTATCTTGGTATAAACTTGATAAATAGAGAGCTTGGACATATCTATGGTCTGTTAAGTGGGTGATATTTTATATTTCTCAAAGATCAGTGTTTTTTCCAATGATTAACGAGTGTTCAGTCGATTGAACACAATTTCAGTTCAAACTTTCAGATATCGATTAAAGAATTAGTAATTGTTTTTGGTATCAGAGCTCTCGTAATACAGGTGTCGGACAGCTATACATATAGTTATTCTGTGCTGAGGAATAGCTTTGCATTTCATTAGTTTTGTGTTTTAATTAATGAGCGAAAAAATGCATAAAAATTGTTTAACAAAAGTGAATGAAAAAAGTCTTCAAAAGTTTAGTAATGAGTTTTCGGTAATTAATTTATTAATTAATGAAAAGTGTGTTTCGGAAATAGTACTGAAATAAAGCCATTCATTATTAATCTATGGCTCAAATAAGGGAATGACTTTTATTTAAGATGTAATACGAAACGAAGAGTGCCTTTCCTCAAACAAATCCCAATCCTGTGCTCAGAAGCTGTACATAAGACTATGAATGAGAGACTAAACTATACCTGTATTTCACACCTAATTAATTGAACCATAAATTTATAAAACGGATGCCTATATTATGCAGAGGAATGGCTGCTGTGCACAGCAAAATATGCAGAGCGCACAGAATAACCACTGCTGTGTGAAAACCACAGAATTTATTTAGAGATTTGAATTCAAAATACAGAACAGAATTGAATTATTGTTTTTATACATTAACTCAAAAGCATTTTAAATGATAATTGCATTAAACAACCGATCGATAGTTAGTCGTGTTTTGCATTTAAAGCACACTTTCTATCCAATATCTGCTTGTTTATACGTTCACAGCCATTAAATTGCATTAAAAAGCTCATTAAAAGAAGAGTGAAATCGAAAAAATGATTTTCCCCTCTCATCAGAACATTTTATACAGGGATGAGCAGAAATTTCCCTTTACTCATCATTGTAATTAGCAGGGCGGTGCTCGTTAGCAAGATTATTTACTTGAATATTGTTTTAAATTGTTTCTCAAAGCTATTTTTTCTGGAATTTCTCATCATTAGATAAGGGGAGGGGTAGTGTATAAGACCCCCTCTGGTCATCCGAGTGGTGTGCGAGAGAAGGAAGAATTTTCAGTGCCTTTTAGTTTTGATGATAGCATTGGATCATAAATTTTAACATAAAAATTGATGACATGATAAGAGTGAGAGCACTGTCTGGCCTACAATACAGGAACACCTATGCGATAGAGTCCTGTCATCCATGCGATCATAAATTTCATGTATGGAAAATTCAGACACATTTTTGTCCATAGTTTTCATTAAAGGAAATAAATGAGAAATAATTGAAAAAATAACTCAAAATTCTTACGCAAACAGAAGTTCATTGCATTGATCGACAAAAAATAAATTGAAACAAATATTGGGTTTTATGATTAGAGCACAGAATAACTGCTAGAATCGACTCTTTATTCAAATAAGGATTAAACCAAATATTATTCAAATGGAGAGACAGAAGAAATTAATTGAATTCTTGTGATGTCTGTATGAATAAGACTCAACTCATCAGATAATTAGAGCACAAAAACATAGCTTTGATTTATGTATCTCTTCTTCTCCGCAACCATTTGTGTCTGTAATCGCACAGACACTTCAGTAAAGGACTCAGAATAAAGTTTTATTTATTTTTTATACAAATGCTTTGTTATACAAATCAATCTTCAGTTTTAATTAAGAGTACAGAATAAGCAAATGTTACGATTGGAGGGACTGATAGGACAGTCAGATAGATAGTCACTGATCCGGAAGGGCTTAAGACAGTTCACAATCAGAATTAAGTCCACACAAAGAGTAAGTAAAAAATTATTCAATTAGTTCTCAGATAAGTATTCAATAAATAAGATTAGAGACAAAAAAGTTAACAAAATTAAAACTTTTCTTATTTTTCGAAGAGAAAAACAAAATCTGTTTAATGAAATGAAAAGACCTTTTTTCGGGAAATTTTCTCATTAATATTCCAGATCTTTTTAATCGTGGAATAAATTATGAATAACTATTTGAAGAATTAATTTTTCAAACTTTCCCTACAAATGTGGGAATTTTAACATTAAATTGTTTGTTAAAACACGAGTTTATGTGAAAATGTAATTAATTTTTAACGCTTTAGAAAATTCCCGAATTATTTAAATGAATTCTCAACCGAAGAGTAAAATTTAAATAAAACAAAATTTACCCAAAAAATAATATTATGGAAAAATTGGAGGAAAGAAAATATCTATTATTTTGTGAATAAATCATTACATACCTAATGTGTGAAGTCTTGTGTAGGTAAGCGACGGACACTTTCCGTTAATGTTAGGTCGGGTATATGTGACGTCACACTTGTAGACACCCTCATCAACGATGTCCAGGGATGAGATGGTGAGGTAGGCGACACCAGTCGTGTTGATGGTATCCCCTTTGAAGTTCACTCTATTTTGTGCGTAAACTTCGAAATCTCCCAAAACTTTTTTGTATGACTGGCTGTAGAGGAAGACCCGCTGCCAGTCGTTGGATACGTTTTTTGTCCAGGTTATGAAGTATATATCACCACAACCAGTCAGGTCCACCTCACAAGGCATCGACGCATCACCACCGATGAAATTGGCCACTGTATGCACCCGACCCTCTGTTTAACAAATAGATAAATTAGGTGATTTTAACTCAACAAGGTAATTTCTTAAGATTAATCTTTTTATTGTGATCAATTTACAATCTTAATTCTATGGGAAATTTGAGAAAATCCCAATAATTACCGAATTTTCCCGTTTTTCACATTCATAACATTGGTTCTGAATGTGACTCGAATTCTAAGCTTGGAATTAATGGCATGAAAAGTACTTAAACTGATGGTTAAAAAAATAAATTTAATCCATTAAAAGGAGTATTTCATAAAAATAAGCCCATTTTCGAAGTATAAATAAATCTTAATGAACAAGTTCATTAATAAATTAATGGCATTAATGCATATTTCATGAGAAAACTTGCAAAATATAATTGAAATTTACTCTCTTATTGTCTTCAAAGATGAGTTAGATATCCTTTCATTGAAAATATTTTTTCAAAATTAATTTCCAATTCATTAGAATTTTTAGAGTTTATTAAAAATGAATTTTGAATTTCAATAGAATTTTCTTCTTTTCATAATCAGCTGAAAATATGGGAAAATTTGATGAGTTTGGGGGGAATTGGAGGACAAAATTTCATAACAGTTATAATTATGTGGGAAATCATATCTCAATTGTCAATAATTTTGTTTTCGATGACAAAGCCCTCGAAATATATTGAATGAGAGGAACGACTGCACAATAGAGAGGAACGAATAATATTTGCCACTAGAATGGGATTTCAGAGCACAGACCCATCGGACAGTAGTGTAAAGTGTTTAAGTGTCGGGTGCTTTTGACTGACTGTTAGCACTCACTTCAAATTCAATGGCCAAACAGTTTTCGCAATTTTGATCCGAAAACTATTCCCAGATATTAATCGCATATTTAGTCCGCGATATAAATATATTAGTATTTATTGATCTATGAATAGGAAAACTATTGGAGAAAAATGGTTTTCAAATCGGTTTTCTGTCATCTCAAGTGCTCTTCCCTTCTAAATGGACAGCACTTTAGGATTAGGGCAAACATTAAGGCATTTGACAATTGAATGAATGATGTTTTCTATCAGTTTCTGAGTGCTTCAAACCAATGGGTTTTCACAGACCCGAATAAAAACTAATTCTCTCATTTTGATAATAAATGATCTTGGTGACTTTCAAGCGGACCGAATAGGCGTGGGCTTAATGGTTAGAATTAATATAATATTTATTGCAATTCATTGAATTGTCCTTCGAGTTAATAGAGATATAACCGAGTCTTCAACAAACCATTCGTCAAACATTGAATCTATGATTATATTACAACAGGAATTCGCATAAAATATTTAACACACTTTTTATTACCTCTTTTCTCACTTAATCTGCATATTTCGTGAGTTTTTATAATTCAATTTACACTTTTAGCTCATCCTATCTGTCATTTCAAATGTTGAATAATTTGTTACAATATTTTTATTAACAAATAAAAAGCGCTTCAATTCTATGGAAATCATAAGCCTTCGTAAATAATGACGAGAATTGGCCTTAAAATAGAATCCATGGTAATTTAAGTATAATATCACAGATTTTAATTGATCATGTTCATTGTTAGGGCTCTTGGATTACATGAGTATAGTATTCATTAATTTAATGTAAAATAATATATTCCTAATTAGAGTTATAATGAATTAATTCTTAGACCAGAAAACGAATGTTTAATTCTGGCATTTAATCGAAAAGTTATTCAAATTTAATTAAAGCCAAGCTTTTAATGCCTTTAAATCGATTCATTACAGCCTCTCTCTCTCTCTTTCTCAGTCTCTCTCTCTCAGTCTCTCTCTCAGTCTCTCTCTCAGTCTCTCTCTCAGTCTCTCTTTCAGTCTCTCTTTCAGTCTCTCTCTCAGTCTCTCTCTGTCTCTCTCTGTCTCTCTCTCAGTCTCTCTCTCTCAGTCTCTCTCTTTCAGTCTGTCTTTCAGTGT
>JAQIWF010001313.1:0-12498 GCA_034694965.1 Ceratozetes gracilis | reverse complement strand
TGCTCTACTCACTTATTGTTTATGCTTAATCATTTTCCATAATTCAAAATAAACAATCAAATATAATGATAAAATTTTCAGCGATTTCATTATTAATATAATTTTATTGACAATTTACCATTAAGAATCTATGGCATTGTTTCACATTTCATAGTTTTTGGTTAAAAAGTTGCATTTAGCTTGCGCATATTATTTCTAATTTTACCTGAATTTTAATTTGTCGCTGAACAAATATAAACAAATTATATGCAAAAATTTTTCCAAACATTTCATAGTTTATAGGTTTAAAGAGTGATATTAAGACCATTAAAAAGAGGGTTTCTTTCTCAATTATGTCAATCGGCTGATCTTTCTTGATCAATCTTTCTACTTTTTCTTGTTCAGACAATAAAAAACCACTTTTAATTTACTAAATGTTTAAATTTATTATTAAATTTATTATTTCAAGCTAAAAGTTGTCAGTTGTTTGATTCACCTTTGTTAGCAATATACATTAAAATTAAAGCTAATTTCGATAACTGAGTGTCCATTAATTAACAGTCCCTCTCTCTCACTCCCTCCCTTTCCCTCCTCCTTTTCCTCCTTTTCCTCTCTCCCTCTCACTCCCTTTCCCTCCTTTAGTATTAGTTTTGTCACAATTGACCCAGTCGTTTAGGATCAATTGCATTTATTGGTCACACCTTATATAAGACCAACATTTTGGGTAAAATCTTTAAATAATATCTTAATGGTTTATTTTATCTATTTTCTCTGATTAAAGAAAAATTCCACAGCGCGTTAAACAAGCAAGAACAATACTGATAGTTAAATTATTGGATTTTTTAAATAAATTAATAACATTCTAAAAATAATAGCAAAAATATACAAGGACAATTCAAAAATTAAATTTATTCAACTTAATCCGAGTATTTATTGTAATTGGTTTTTAGTAATGAAAAATTTAACAAAAATACAAATAAAAAATTATTTAACAGAATACTTTAAGATTGTTTTCTACTTTTACTGTATTAGTGACATATTTTAAAAAATAATCAATCAGTTATATGTCGTTAAGCCAATTGTAATATTGACTAATATCGATTAAATATGACTTAGATTATAATTATCAACATATTAAAGAGTACTTATTCGACAAATTGATATAATCATTACCTTACACCTTCTTAGGTGCCCTAAGATTTCGACGGTGAGAATGAAGAGGAATATCTTTATCATGTTAAAGATTTAAAAAAATACATGTTTATATCTAATTTGTTTAATAACATTATAACTTTGATTTCAATGAAGAACTAGAATAGATTAGGCAAGTATAAAATGATTCATTTGTCTACATAATTTACCTAAATTTACGTAAAATACACTATTTGTGGTGGCTTAATTGAGAGACAAAATTGAATAGTCAATGAACAATTTTAAAGTTAGATATTTTTTCCGGTCGATTTCATCGGTTAATATGTGAAAATATAAACGTTCTGTTAGTAATGAGGCCAAGAACATCTGAGAATTTTCAAGATAAAATAAGTTTCTAAGCTTTGTCATAGGCGTAATTACAATATTTTATTTGGAGCATCTTTTTTTTAGTTAATTCATCAATGAATCAAAAATTCATATTCAAAAATTACAAATCAATTATTAATTTTTACCAGCTTTTAATTAAATCTTAAGGTAAAATTATCAAATTAAATATTTCCAGAAGTTCATCGTTTATAAACCTGCTTTTGCTATTAATCTACCCTGGTTTTTATACTATTTAAGAGAACAGTATTGGTAGCATTTATTTTTATTTTCAATGAAATCAAATTTATTAAATGAATTTATTTATTACATTAATAATAACAAAAAAAGAACTTTAGAATTATAAAAGTTATGGTGAGTTTGCAGATATTAGATTATTCTTTATTAAGAATAATAGATTTAAACTTGAGTATTTTAAGAAGAATTATCCCCGATAGGATTTTGAAATTTATTGTTGAGACAAATATTGGTTATTGATTTTAGGCAAGTTTACAAATAAATTTTAATTTGGATAGTAATAAATTTTATATGGAGTACAGTAACTATAGGATAACTATCAGGAAATACCGGGCAATGAATGTCTTCTTGGTAATAAATTCGTCTTAAACTGATTAAAAGTAAATACCTTATTGCAAACAAAACAATTTCAACTGAGAAATCTTTATAAAAATGATTAAAAAATTCTATTGTCAAAAGAAGAATCACAAAGGTCCACCTGAATTTTATTCTGGCACTGATCAAGCAGAGACAAAACAAACAAACATTTTTTCAAACATTTCATAGTAAAAAAATCACTCTCATCGACAATGGTTGAATTTAATTTATTAAAAAAAAATTATCTTCCATTTATCTGTCGAAGTTTTAAACAAAAAGTCCATTCTTTGTTAAAATATACCTGATGTTAATTGATTTCATTATCTTTAACATTAATCTTTTCAAAAATCATTACGAAAATCTTATTTACAAAAAGAATCGATTGATACAATCATTGCATTTACAAGTATAAAATTAATCTTAAATTACATCAAATTTTAAAGGCGATGCAATTAAATAGAGAAATATCCCATATAAAACCAATTTATTTACCAAAACTTTATTGATCTGTCAAGGTTTGAAACTAAAAAGTCCATTGTTTGTTAAAATATACCTGATGTTCGCATTATGCTTTCAATAATTATCACTAAAATTTGAATTTATAAAAGTTTAGTTTCTAATCGATGTATTCAATCATTTCTTTTACAAAAATAAAATTAATCTTAAATTACATCAAATTTTAAAGGCGATGCAATTAAATAGAGAAATATCCCATATAAAACCAGTTTATTTGCCAAAATTTTATCGATCTGTCAAGGATTGAAATCAAAAGTTCATTCTATGTTAAAATATACCTGATGTTCGCATTGTCCTTTTAGTAATGAGAACCAAAATTTGAATTAATTTGCAAAAGATTAGTTTCTAATCGATGTATACAATCATTGCTTTTACAATCGGAAAATTAATCTTAAATTACATTAAATTTTAAAGGCGATGCAATTAAATAAAAATATATCTCGTATAAAACCAATTTATTTACCAAAATTTAATTGATCTGTCTAGGCTTGAAACTAAAAGTCCATTCTTTAATGAGGTGGACACTTTAGTCTTTTTAAAGCAATGAAACAAATATTGGTTATTGATAGATATTCCTCCCTCCCTCATCTCCCCTCCTCTCTCTCATTTTGTTTCTCTTTCTCTTTAAGGAAACTTAAATTTATTATTTCAAGCTAAAAGTTGTCAGTTGTTTGATTCACAATCATTAGCAATATACATTAAAATTAAAGTTAATTTCGAAGACTGAGTGTCCATTAATTGACAGTCCCTCTCTCTCTCTCTCTCACTTTCTTTTCCTCCCTTCTCTCACTCCCTTTCCCTCCTTTAGTATTAGATCGGCTTATAGTAGCAATGGGAGAGTATCTCGGCCAATAGAGATTGGCTTATAGTAGTAATGGGAGAGTTCAAACCTGTCTAGGTTTGAAACGAAATGATTTTTAATCCTAGTAATTTTTATGTATTTTACAAAACATATTATGTTTCTTATTTTTCCATTTAAAAAGTTTATTTACTTACATTCTTAGAGTCAGACTATGAAACGTTTAATTTGTTTCTTATCGATGTATACAGTCATTGCTTTTACAAGTATAAAATTATTCTTAAATTACATTAAATTTTAAAGGCGATGCAATTAAATAGAGAAATATTCCATATAAAACTAGTTTATTTACCAAAATTTTATTGACCTGCCAAGGTTTGAAACAAACAGTCCATTGTTTGTTAAAATGGATTATAATTGATTCCATTGTCCTTTTAATAATTATAGCAAAAACATTTTATATTATGTACACATTATGTTTCTTATTTTTCCATTTAAAAAGTTTATTTACAATACCAAAACAATATTGTCTCTCGTAGTCAAAAAACAACAACGGAGTCGGGTCATCGTCTTGTTCCCAAATTTATATCCCAATTGATGAATGAGTTATTTAATTTCAAATTTATTAATAGTTCACACAATAGTGCACTTCTTACCAGTTTCAACGAGCAATTGATTTAAAGGAAAAGTGGAAATAATGCGACCAAAACAATATTGTCTCTCGTAGTTAAAAAACTCGTTTTAACCAGTTTTAACAAAAACATTCTTAGAGTCTGACCATGAAACGGCTTGAATTGTAAATTGGTCTACGTAAAAAAATTACCATATTAATCATGTAAGAATGGAATCATTGGCAAAATTGTCTTTACAATTATTTTATAGTTGTATTGCTTTTTAAAATACTATGTATTTTTCAAAACATGTTTTTTATTTTTCCATTTAAAAAGTTTATTTACTTAACAAAAACATTCTTAGAGTCAGACTATGAAACTTTTAATTGTCAAAAGATAGTTTCAAATCGATTAATCTTAAATTACATCAAATTTTAAAGGCGATGCAATTAAATAGAGAAATATCCCATATAAAACTAGTTTATTAACCAAAATTTTATTGATCTGTCACAGTTTGAAAGCAAAAGTCCATTTTTTGTTAAAATATACTTGGTTATAATCAAGTTATACTTGATGTTCGCATTGTCCTTTCAATTATAATCACCAAAATCAGAATTTACAAAAAAATAGCTTCTAATCGATGATTGCTTTTACAATCTTAAAATCATTCTTAAATTACATCAAATTTTAAAGGCGATGCAAATAAATAGTGAAATATCCCATATAAAATTAGTTTATTAGCCAAAATTTTATTGGTCTGTCTAGGCTTGAAACTAAAAGTTTATTCTTTCTTAAAATATACCTGATGTTTGCATTTTCCTTTCAATAATGATTACCAAAATCTGAATTAATTAATTTACAAAAGATTAGTTTCTAATCGATGTATACAATCATTGCTTTTACAATCTTAAAATTATTCTTAAATTACATCAAATTTTAAAGGCGATGCAATTAAATAGAAAAATATTCCATATAAAACCAGTTTTTTTACCAAAATTTTATTGATTTGTTTAGGCTTGAAACCAAAAGTCCATTCTTTGTTAAGATATACCTAATGTTGATTGTTTGCATTATCCTTTCAATTATAATCACCAAAATTAGAATTAATTAATTTACAAAAAAGTTTCTAATCGATGTATACAAACATAAATAGAAAAATATCCCATGTAAAATCAGTTTATTTAACAAAATTTTATTTATCTGTCAAGGTTTGAAACCAAATAATTTTTAAAACCTGGTTAATTAATTTTAACTATCATAGTTCGTTACTCATAAATCAATGAACTTGATTTTGATAAAGTAATATTTCAATTCAATCTTTCCATCTTACATGTAAAACAGTTAAAATATTACTCTATCAAAATCAAGTTCATTAATGTATGTTTTATATGTAAGATTTTGAAAGCTAATCTTTCTTTTTGACTTTTAAATGACCAGAATCGGTATTTAGAGTGGGCGTTTGCCGATAAAACTCGGCAAACGCCCAAACACAATCTTGTTCAATTTTTAAAGCTGAAAATGACCATGCTAAATTTAATAGCATTTGACGTTATGCAATAGACAATCTTTCCATCTAAGATTTTGAAAGCTAATCTTTCTTTTTGAATTTTAAATGGCCAGAATCGGTACTTTAGAATGATAATTTTCAGCTTTCAAAATTGAACAAGATAGTGTTAGTTTTATCGGCAAATGACCACTCTAATATAATAGAATTCTAATACCATCAGTTCATAATGCTTACAACTCATTCAAACGATGGCCAAGCTCTATTTAAATAGGAGTAGGAGTGAGAGCTCTTTTGAAGAGAATAACCTAGTTATTGCTAGAAGAAATTGACCTAGAAAAAGCAGTCATAACACCCCTCCAGACATACACCAGACAAACTCAAATCATTTTTAAGGAAAAAAAACAAAAATGCTTTCACTTTCTTGACATAAAAATTGTAGTTAAAACTGCAATTAATTATAGTTTAGTTGAAATTTGTACAAAAAAAACTGCTGAAAGGATTGAATGTTTCTGATGAAACAAATCACTAAAAAATAAGTTATGAAAAAATCTGAATACGAGGCAAAAGTTATATGTAATATAAAATTTACTCCTGCTCCACTTTCCTGATCCACCTTATGTGCCACATTTATATCACACAAAATGAAAGTGCTATGCGATTGATTTATAGAGAAATAAAATGCCGCACAGAATATAAAATCCTAATAAAATGTATCAAAAAGATAGGGTTTTTTGAAATTTTCAATAATATATCATTCGATACGATTTTTTCACTATTTCACAATTCATTAAATACAATGAGCAGTAAATATGAACTGTTTCAATTTGAATAAAAAATCTTTAATGTCAGCTTAAAATACTAATAAAATTTAGAGATGAGCATGGTTAATATTTATGAGATATCCTGTAATGATGTTCTCAAACCAATTACTCAGTTAGCAAACGATCTATGAGTTTATGATTACTTTAAATTGATCTGAAAGTGAAAATCGAGTTAACATTTATTGTTATCATCAAATGATTAAATATTGTATTATCGAGACATAAGTTTAAGGCTCTTTCATAGATACAATTAATATCATCAATTGAACATACATTTATCATGAACAAACTTTGTTTATTCAAATTACATTCTAACCTGCTTATAGGCACCTCGTCAGGACTTAAAAAATTCGGTAATAATAAGCAAAAGTGATTATAACCGACTACTTTAACATGTATTTTGTTTAATTGGGGGTTTTTCACAGGGTGATAATAAGCCGAAGTGCTCTTAAACAAGGTGATAATAAGCGGGTTAGAATGAATTATTATTTAAAATGAATAGTAAATGTGAATGAATTCTCAAGTTTATTATAGATACTAGCATATTGCAATAAAGTACACATTAAGTTTTAAGCCTACAAAAGACCTCTATAAACGAGGAATTTTGGAGGGGGAAGGATTATCCCACTCCGACTCAAAAATTATCTCAACCGACGAGTCGGAGGTGGTGGACATTGTGTCGTCCACCTCGTAGATAGGAGGAAGAGGGAGACCCAACCGTTCCTCTATCTCAAGAGGAGGACCGAACTCTATCTCTCCATCCAAGTCCCACTCGCCACCAGAGAGATCGAGATCATCCCACTCACCACCAGTGAGGTCTACAGCGTCCCAGAGATGGTTTAGGTCCGGGTCGAGGAATGGGTCCATGGTGAAATTGATGGACGGGGGGAGCCGGGCGGCGTCGAGCATCCGCTGCAACATCTGCAGGAACTGGGGAGGAGGGTACACCTGGGATCCGTAAACGAGCTCATTATGGAGCTCACGGATCCGCTCGTGTATGGCTGCATCCACGTTGATGACCTCCTCCTCCTCCTGGTCCGACCATTCCATGGATGAGAAATCCAACGGAGGCTCAGGTGATGGTGGTGGAGGTGGAGGGAAAGCTGGACCGTACGGTTCTCGACAGAAGGTGCATCGGGCATATGCCATCCTGTTGCGACGGCAACGACGTCTCCACTCCACCAGACACTCGCAACAACAGGTATGGCCACAAGAATCTACAAGCGTCGTGAGCTCAGTGACCTCCAGGCAGATAAGGCAGGTACCCACATTGTCTTCTTCGTCTTCTTCATCGAAAGATCGCTGTTGAGAGCGTGTGCACACCATGGTGACTGATAAATTTTTCTAGAAAAATCAATCCTTTATATACTAAAATGTTTAGTGCAAAAACAAGTATTTCTCTTTTAATTAATGATTAAGGAAAAAAGATAATCTCAGATAATCAATTAATACTCACAAGAAGTTCATCAGATAGTAGTAGCAGTAGTAGTTGTGGTGGTAGTAGTAGTAGTAGTACTAGTCTTAAAACTCAAATATCACCAAATTACAAATATTTCTAATTTTTCAATTTTCATTTATAAGTTAATTTCCATGTTTCCATTATTGCCACACCTGTTTAATTACACATACTGGTAAGTAATAACAAACTATTTCTTCTGCTAAAAATTCGAACATGCGCAGTAAATTCCACTTTAGGTATCATTGCGCAAGAACTAACAAATTAAAGGTTTCACTTAAACAAATATATTAACCATGACCTAGATTCAAAAATATGATTGCTACATACTTTTATTGAAGTTCAAAAATTCACTTTTTATATGTTGTCCTAAGTAAGGTCTTTGGTGTTTCTATGAAACCTGCACATTGAAAACTAACTTAGTTTTTAAGTAAATTGCAATTTTCTAAAATAACATACTTATCACAAATGTAACATAGCCAAATGATAGTCCTCATCAATACAAGAACAACAATATATCATACATTAAAATCGGTCAAGAGATTGAGCTAAAATAAGCTTTTGTAAAATGACGTTATTTATGTAGTATATGAAAGTCAATAATAGACGTTTTTTGAAATATACGAATTGAGCATCTATTCATACTGATTACAAATATATATCATACTTGATAATCTGACTTAAGACTGAGGAGTAATAGCTGTTTAAAAATAAAAGGACCTCAACTTTGTAGTCAAAAATTTGTGTTTTCAGTCTGCGCTAGGTTTAGGTTTATAGGGCTAATATGTGTATAGTATTAAATCACAAGCACACAACGAGACTCACCCGAATGTGAAGTCAAAAACTAGGCCTTACAGCTCAATCAAATGAAATTAACGAAAAACCGAAAACTCGTAGCGCCTCTAGTGGACAATATTTTAGTTAATCAATATGTACAATTGAGATGTCTATCCACATCGCCTCTTCGAGCTGAACACGAATATAGTATCCATTTTGAAATCGGACGCCATCTTTTTTTTGATAGCCCTAGGCTAAATTTTTTTTCCAAAAATTTTTATTCTCTACTCTTTGAGCTGAACAAGAATCTGATATCCATTTTTCAATGAGGTCATTAGTTTTAGTGTAATGAGCCATTAACCAACCTCACAGAATCGTCAAATTCGATACATTTATTCGACAGATATTTAAAATCAGTGATTTTAATAAATGTTAATGAATTGTGTATATGGATGACATAGATTAATATAACAACTGTCATTAAAATCTGGAACCAAAGCAAAAACTTTATAGTTTCAGTAATAAACATCTTCTTCATAGTTTTTCTATATTGTATGTAATCACTGGAGTCAATCATGTCAGTATGGGTTCTCATATCGGTCTTCTTTATATTAGCTTTTTTCTCTTCTTATTTCTCTTTTCATAAACGTTAGAAGATGGTATTCCCACACAATATGGTTTAATTTGATTATATAATTTATCAAATTTTATTGATATTTCATCCACAGTCTTAAACCCAGGACCGTAAACATTACCAAGGTGAGTTATTGTGAAACATACATTTTCAAATCTATAGTGTAAATTTACATACAATTCAGGCTCGTAGCTTGAATTCAGAGGATGTGATCTTGCAAGTAGAGTCAAGTCAATTTTGTCTGCCATTCTGGTGGCTGCTACAATATTAGTAACGACAACTTTAGTTGGTTTGCCAATAATATCTTCGTTCATACTCAATTCCAAATACAAGTCATTGCTTGCATTTTCCAAATCTTGCAGAGATTTCGCACCAGTGATGTTAACTTTACCATTTGCAAATATTAGAAATGTCACATTTGTATCAAGGTATTTTGAGATGAGACCAGTAAAATTTTTAAAATGAGGATCACGTAAACATAATATTTGATTATTATTTTTAATATTTATTAAATTGATTTCACAACCAAGGGTAAACGAACCACAAATATTCACAATTACTGGACTTGTTAAAGTCATATTGTAAACTGAACAGAAATTAGATAAATCTCCACTTATATAGCCTGAAATATGCTAATTTTAACCATATTGAGATAATTTAAGCTGATTAGATAAGAAATAAGGTCAAATAAGCTCATTGGATAGAATTGAGGTTAAAGGAAATGATTGGCTACTTATTACGTAAGACGAATACCATTGGATAACTAGCTTATCTGATGACCCAAATAGACTCGAAACCGTGTATATAAGGAGAGCAATCTTTCAGTTAAGCAGTAGTTGCAGTCATGGAGTTACCATTGCCAGACTGTGCTGAGACTTATAGTCTATTTGTTTCAATTATGAAAACAAATATTAATATGCCAATTGATTTGAAATTTGAATTAAATTCTTTTTATAATGATATCATTTGTGTTAAGCCACACGACCTGTGGTCGATATTGACTAACGGTTACTCAAAGCCGTTTCCGTTTTATATAACTCTAGTAACTTCAAAAGTGGACAGAGTCATCGATGCTTATATTAAAAGTGAGTGTGACGATAAATTTGTATTCTCAATGCAAAGTTATTTTAAAAAGTTATTAAACTTAAATGGCGGAAGACCAATCACAGAAACTGTGATCAAGAAACGTGAAAAGTGGCATCGTAACACAGCTGTAGAATATTTGGCAGCAAAGACATACATGTCTGAATTTGGTAACACCTTTGAAATTAGAAGAAATCTCGGACTCAAGAATCCAAATTTTCCGTGGTTATCAGGAACGAGCGATGGCATCATATACGAGAATGGACAGCCAACACGATTGCTTGAAGTAAAAGCTCCGGATATGTTGTTTGAGATGTCTATCGATGATTGGCTGGATCACCAATACAACAAACCTTATAACAAGGTTTTTGAATTTTATTTCGATTCAAATTATGAACAATATATGCCAAACCTAAGACACGGCTGTTCCACGTATACACAAATACAAATGGCGTTAGCATTAGCTAACTTGGAATCCTGCGATCTGATTTATTGGTGCGATTTTGACCAGACCTATATGGGTCTAAATGTACAAAGAGATGATGTGTTCATCACCAAGACATTAAATATATTAAGTAAATTATATAAAAAATATTGTATACCATTATTATTAAAAGCATTCATTGAAATGTATTAAAAGGCTGTGCCTCGGGGCATGCCCGATTAAATGAATAAAATTATTCAATTGATTCTCGAAAGTAACTTGTATTCTTGAAATCTTTTGAAAGTCCAAGTTCAGTAGCTTTATCATACAAAGCCTTTTCAATTTCAGGGAATTTAGGAGTCAGCTTTCGGATTTCCTCTGATGATAATATCATGGACTTCATTTGTCCGTCACCTTTAATAATAGTAATGTATGTGTCCTCCTTTGTTTTATCGACTTTCAAGTATCGATTGTTGTGATATAACACAAATGAATTTTTATCAGATGATTTAACTGATTTAACAAACCAGGGACATTCAGGGAGCAAGATCGTTGCACCACTTGCTGAAAGCTTTCCCTTAATTGAGTGTCTTATATCCAAGACCAGTTGACCTTGGATTTCAAGGACTTGAACAACAGTAAATCGCTCATCACTGTTATCTCCCAAATTGGAGGAGACAATTACTTTCCAATTATTCAGTTTTGAGTCGAGTTTCATCATAAAGTTAAAGTGTAATTTGTGAAATCTTGAAGTCCTTATATTGACTTTTCTTCAAACCAATCCATTGTATCAGACGTCACAGTTGATTGATCTAATCTATCCTTAATCTCCTTATACATTTGACCTGCTTTTCGATAAGCACAGTTGTATTGGATAGGATTCTTGTAAGCTCTTGGTTTGTGGTAACCACAAATATAATTTGAAACATTTTTTAGTTGAATTTCATGATAAGGTGGAAAGTTATGCACAGAATCATCTAAGTTAATGAAGGGTATATCTGCCTCTTGAAACATTTTAATTAATTGCCGATTTTTACAGGCAAAATAAGGACGATCTTCAGAATAGACCATTTGGTACCAGGTTCTTAAGACATTTGTAATGTCTTGAATTTTTGGAACATAGCAGTACGTAATATCATTAAAAGGTAAAATATGTAGTCCAGTCTTGTACTTAGTAATGTATTTAACAATTCTCTGATCCTCATTACTCAAGTCGTGAATAGACACCTCAGGATTGATTTCAACACACATTGAAATCACATCGCTAGCGATAGCAAGCTCTCGTGGGATAAAAACGTCCTTTTTTAGCTGGAACCCTTGACAATCCAAAAAAGCGCATATTTTATCCATATTTTTATTATAAAATATGCACTTTCTTCTCTCCTTATATTGATTTTATTCTAATGTCATTGTTGAAATGACATCATTACTTTCACTATTACTAGAAAATAGCTTTATAAATTCATTAAATGTAAAGTTACTACACATTAATTTTAAAAACAAAACGCAATAAGCTCCACAAACATCTGATGTAAAACTTTGAAGTATATACTTATTGTGCAATAGTGTTTGTACTCTATTTATTGCTAGAAAATCTAAAATTTCTCGTTTCAAAATTGGAAACCCAAAAGAATCAAAATATAAACCAATATTCCTTTCATTGATAAATACTCCAACCCAATGAGAACCTGGCAAGTGGGAGGGATCTAAATTAACTACAATTCCTATTGGTCTTTCAGTAAATTTTAAATCTTTAATTTG
>JAQIWF010001312.1:0-12504 GCA_034694965.1 Ceratozetes gracilis | reverse complement strand
TTAACTGAAACATAAGTTTATAATGTGCTTGCTCTATTGTAGGGTTTGTGCATCTAAGGGTACAAATCTCAAAAGTAAAAGTACATAAAATGTGTCATTTGAGCATGCCAGACGATAGTACTCTTCAATACAAATTCATCGGTCTAATTTACAAATCTTTAAGATGGGTAGTTTAGGGATAAATGAACTTCATAGTTTGTTCTTAAAAACATTTCTTTCAATATATACTAGAAATTTAGCTTAAAACTACTTGTATAATGAACAAATTTATCAATATTAGTTATTTATAAACTTGATAAGCTCTGAAAATATTAAGAAAACTTGAAAAATTTGGTTTTGTACAGTTAACGAGAAGATTATCTCTTTCTAAATATTAGAACCATTAGCAACTACTTCGGCATGAATGGTTTAATTGATTCTCATGTCAATTTTTAATAAAATATTTTTAAAAAATGTTTTAATGGTCAAACTTTGTAGTCCTTTTGAGCCGAAACTACACACTTCAGATATCTCTAAATTAGACCAATGAAATTGTCTTGAAGAGTACTATCGTCTGGCATGCTCAAATAACACACGTCATGTACTTTTACTTTTGAGATTTTTACCCTCGGAGGCATAAACCCTACAATAGAGACCGGTTACTTTTCTGATCACCCGGTACTTTGATAGATCAGATTTTTCGTCAATAACTCTGTTCGGAAAGTTTTATGCTAATAAATATGATCAGGTTCCAAATTGATTCTTTCCTCGGGTTATCTTTGCTAAAGGTTTGCCATGAGAAGAGATCATTACACCTTTGAACAAAAAGAATATTCCGGCTCTTATATAGGAAACTTTGATCTATCAAATTCTGTTTCTCATATATATTTAATGTGAAGACAAAAAACAAGAGCAGAGTTTGCGACTGATATACAAATAATAAAGAAAAAGGTTATGACGAGAATAACAGCTGTAGTCTTGGCTCAGACTCCAAATAATATGAATCTTATTATTGAAGAGATTTTCGTTTCATATCTTATTCCTGTCTTTAGTCGTATTTGTCTATCGATAGGAGGTTTATATTGAAGGATAGCAACGATAACAAGAGTTGTATCGTTATATCAATTTGCATAATATTACCGAATATTTTTGTTTTTTAACCATTTGTTTCAATATTTGCAAAAATGACTTGAATTTCGATAAAAATGAAAACAACCCGACGTTGCAAAACATTTTATCTCAAACATCAGTTTCTATTTACACATGTATTTGACACGAGCATGTCCAATTAAGTATTTTCTAAATTAGCAAGCTCACTGTTTAATTTGGAACATTCTACTTTGTTTAATATAGACATGTTAGAGTCAAACCAAGACAGACTAACTTACAACATAGTGAGAGTATCATGGGAAATTAATTTTAATCATGGCTGAATAAAATATTAAGTTATACATGACGTTCGAACATCTAATAAAAATAAACCTAGTGATAATTTGATTTTATTTATTTTATTATACCGGGAAAATAATTAGAACGAAACTAGCACTTTATTTAGTTTTTCCTATGGTCGCCATAGGAGAGGGTATTCGCGGATACCCCCTGAGGTCTAAGATTTTTAAAAATATCCCTTTAGCTTTGCCAAAAAAATCTGATCTCCCCTTCGAATGAGTCACAGGCCAAAGGCCTGTGGTCATTTTTTATAAATCCGACATTTTGCCCGCCATTTTTGCTGATTTAGTTAACTATAATGGATTTAAACTGTATTAAATTGAACCTAACTTAGCCAAAAGCGGCTATTTTACATGTATTTATAGACAAAATAGCGTCTTTTCTGGCGGTCATTTTATCCATCCCTCACCACTCCCTTAACTTCTAGTTGGATGACGACCACTGGTTTTTCCTAAGCCTTATTCATGCTAGATTAAATTTCAAGCTGATAGACAGGTTAAACGTTTGGCTAATTAACAAATAAACATGCTCATGATAATATAATGAAATGTATGAAGAAATGAACAGTTTATCGGCAAACAAACAATTTGAGCCACAAATAGGATTTATTTCAAACGGATTTCATAACAAAAAAAGTGATTTCAGTAATGAAAACAAAGAGTAAATCTAATCAATGGAAATACAATCGGAGCCAATGTTTTGGTAGACTTTCTTTGCTTTCGTTTTAATCTTTTCTGAATTCAAACTATTGAATGGTTTCTTGTCTTCTCACAGATAATACAAAATTAGGTCCAAATTATCGATAATTGGCTCAAAACTTAAATCTTGAGAAATAAGACTCAATTGAATTCCATTAAAGAGAATATAGTTTTGAAGTAAATTAAAGAATATAATGAATTGGAGAGTACTTTGTCTCCTAAAGTGTTCTCTAGTTTTCCTTAATCTCTACACAATTTGTTTAAACACGTTTAATGTCTTAGGATTAGACCGAAAAGTTCTTGAATATAATTAGGAAAGATTAGTATGACTCACAAAGTGGTACGCTGTCTGGGAGGGAGAGGGTAAGCCAAAAGCTTATGAAAAAGTATGATTACAGGGGAGAGTCACTTGTATTCAGATGAGGTATTGTCAAAAGAATAGGACATGAATTTAGATAAAAATATCAATAGTTTTAATTCATTAAACATTTCAATTGAGACAAAGTTTAAGTCAACTCAAAATGTTTAACAAATTAAAATTAAAAGCCCTATGAATTGAAATTTTCCATAATAACTGAGTTTTGCTAATTTTCTCAAATTCTGCACTTCTCTAACAATCCAATCGTTTTATTTATAAATTTAATTTTTGATATAAATAAATATAGAGATACTTTTAACAATTCCAATTGTTTAACAATTCCTTCACCTCCTTTAATGGGTAAGAAACTTATCCTGGTAATCAACATGATAAAATGAGCAAAATCTATGAAAATTCAAATGCTTTCAAATTCTATTGATTTGTAAAACAAAGAATTGTCAGAATATCTGTCATTTTGATCAAACATATGAAATATTGGAACTGAAAAATTGAATTTTCCTCTGAATTATTCATGTTTTCAACGAATGATAATTGAAATTTTGATCAATCACATATAAGGAAATGATGGCATAATTCCCCAATTCTACAATGAGATGATCAAGATATCACACAAATTTGGTGAAATAATTCGTGTAACAAGAATCTTATTTATAACTTTAAAGAAATAATTAATTAATAGAAACGATAACCAAATTTGATGAGTTTGCCAGTCATGCAAGATGGAAAAATTAATGTTTTATGGTCTATTACAAATTTATAGATTTAATGTGACATTTACTTAACATCATTCAAATATTTGCTGCGTTTTAATCATTTTTCTAATATAACAAAATAAAATATTAATCACTTTTTCAATTACACTGAGAAACTGGAATAGTCAAGGGGTAGTCCAACATTTCTTTATTGAAAATGCTAAATCAAGCTGGATCAGATGAATGTGCAAATTGAGTTAGATATGAATATACCACCTTGGTTATAGTGGAATATACGAAGCAATTTATTTTTTTTAGAAAATAATCTTTTCATTACTCAACTGTTCGTAATATAGAAATCAATCAATATTTATATGGAATTACAATATTGGAGGAAAGCCTGGATTATATCAAAAAGGAGCCATTGTGACAAGATTAATCACTAATACTCCATAAATATTTGGACTGTAGTGACAAATTGAGGGCATAACATGACTCTCCTTTCTTAATTATAATACAGAATTATTATTTTAACAAGGTTTGATTAAGTAAATAATCCATTCAATATTAGATTCTCTTACAAAATATAACATAAGTCATATGACTTCTCACTCATTATCAGGGTGATATTAATATCAGCAAAATCCGAGATGATTTGTTAAGTAATGATATTACGTAACCTAGACTTAATCTTGCAGACGTGTATAATTTCATTTACATTTTATATTATAATTGAGCTTGTCAAAATGTGGATTACATAATTTTCTTGCAAAACTACTCCTGCAAAGAGAATACAATCCTTGGTCGCCCTCTTTCTGCAGAATAAACAAAAAGTAATTTTTTTTAATTCGATTTGAATTGAGATAAAATAAAAGCCAATCGAATGAATAGTTGAGCCAAAAATCGATGACATTATTCTTTGTCACATTTTTATCTCTAATTTTAAAGCATTTAAGATATCGAAAGACATATGACTTTGGATTTATTTTTGAGTTTTGAAATTTAGAGATAAAAACTTTTAAAGAATCGGCAAAAAAGTTAAATAAAGTCAATAGAAGTAAATTGTGTAAAGAATTGCGAAATTAATTGACATCTTTTCAAATGTGTTTTTTATCGACAATTAGCACAAATGAAGTAATTATTCTACTGTTAAATATTATTAGACATAATATTTGGTAACTTCAAAATTAAAACTGTTTTAGACAACTGTTATATCGTACTAATCGAAGTGACCAAGGTGATGTTTTTAAAAAGAGATTTCAATTATATATGGATTCCAGTAAATATTGAATTGAATATTTGTTCGGTTTATTAAATCTTATTGAATATAAGTCAACACATGTATCTATAATTGGCTTTTCCTGATTTTATTCAATTTTTCTCAATTATCTATTATAGGATTAAACATCTTGGTTATTCACAGTAAAGAAATAAGGTATAAAATAATGTGAAATAGTTATCCATTCAAAAGGTTTATAAGTGAACACAATTTGAAAACATGAATCTATTGATTACTATTCTGATTGTTACCAGTTTTTGGATACATATATCACTGGGTATTTATAAATAATCTGTTGATGGGATCATTTTTAGAATCTTGTTAAATTATACTTCCTTTTTCAACCTTTCAAAAGAATGTCAAAATCGGGGGCAAATGTGTGGCGGTATCGCTGGTCTTCAGTGTTGTCCATATTTAAAATGCAATATGAGTAATATGCCAGATGCTTCTGGTATTTGTGGTGATGGAAATCCTGCACCTAGTTTGTCAAAAACTCTGTAAATGGATTACTAATTGATGTTATTTTTATTTTCTAGAATGTAGTAAATGGCTTGAGAAATGTGGAGGGTTTGCAGGTATCCCTTGTTGTCCCAAATTTTGTTGCAGAATAAAAAGTAATATTTCTGATGCTTTTGGGAAATGCAAGAAGAAGTGTAGAGTTCGTCCTTTAAGACTATCCTAATGACTACAATAATGCTCTTTCAATATTTCAATCCCTATTAAAAATTATAATTTAAAGAAATTAATTATTCGTTTCTTTTCATAACGAAATATGGCTCAGATAGGAGATATCGACCACTATTACTGCTTTTATGCAGTTGTTTTGAGTTCAATCAACATTTATTTTTGCAAATTGTGTGCATGGTATTGCTAGAACATATTTGATCTATTAAATAACATCATTTGTTATAACAATTGTACAAAAGTGTAATAATGACTGCTATCATATTCCACACAATCTAATGGACTGCAGAGACAGTCACATCTATTCACCGAATGACGAAGGTAATCAAATCAGTTTTCAAAACAATCTAAAGTTTTGGTAATGGTTTGCTTGGTAACCAAGATATATCCTCAAATTTGTTGGATAATTTTTAAATGATATCTCAAGTAAATATCTGCCAAAATATGTGATTTTTTTGAATTCTTGGTTTTCAAATCGATTTATGAGAATATTTCTCAAAAATCATTATCAATAGTCACGCAAAACAAATAAAAGTTCTCATTATTTTGAATATAGGATTACAAGTGCTTTAAATAAATTCCTTTAAGAATAATAATAAAGAAATTTAAATGAACTTAACAACAAAGAGATGAAAGCAATTGTTTTGTGAATTCTGGATATTAAGAATAATTCAATTAAATTTGGGTTAATTCAGGTCTAAAAACAAGTCTTTGTCTTCATTAGTATTCATTGAAAATCCCATTCTTTTAATGTAAATATTTTTGCTCTGAATATGGATTCAATTTCTTCCAAATAATGAAGAAATAAATTCAAATTTTTTGTTAAAACTGCACGAAAAGTAAGAATTTTGATTTGAAAGACTATTCAGTTTTGGCTCAAAATTAAATATAAACAAATTTCCATTTAACTCAAGCTATTATTATCCAGCAATCTATTATTGAACAGTCTATTATTTTAAATTTCAATTTCTTACCCTTGTGAATTTGAGCAAATGCTTTAAATAAGAATTAAGTTAGTTATACTAACTTAGAATTTGATATTAAAATTGCTCACTCTCATAATAATTATAGATTGTCCATGTTTATATTTGACAGCAATCTGCCTGATTAATTAATTAAGTTTAATGGAACCTTGGTGAGTGCTTTTAAATCTTGTATCTTGACTTAAATGGGAATTTATGGGCCTTTCATTTGTTGATGTTATCATTAATTAGCAATTTTTCATTTCAAAGTCAAACTTTTAGTCGATTTTGTTTGTCCTCTAAATTCTTAAGAGATTTTCAGATAATTGTGAGACAGAAAAACAGATAATTCTAAAGAATAAATTATCTAGATAACATTATACAAAGTAGAAAGGAGTATAAATAGACTCTTACTCATTTCTTATGCTAAAAAATATAAGAAAGGCAAATTATTCATCCAAATAATGATATCCATATCACTTGAATAGTAGAAAAAGTTATTAATTATATTAAGACTGTAATAATTTGAAAATTCCTCATAATTTGTATGAGCATGTTAAATGCAGTCCTGGGCCACACATTCCTCATTAACTAAGAAAAATCTGCAACAAAATTTGATAGCCTGATCTTTGTGTGGTGTCTACAATATAAAATAGACAATTTAAAACATAGATAATTTGAAAGCAAAAACGCCCCGAACCATTTCAAATTACGACGTTAATGGTCGTAACACAAATAATGTTGAGCCTAGGACTAGTTAAATGAGCAAGTTAGTCGTTATTAATTTATCCCTCATTTAGTGATCACATAATTTCTGCGGTCAACTCATGACTTTTGTGCACAAATGTAAACAAATATTTGTTATGAATTTATTGAAATGAACTCTAATTTGGAACCAGAAGCCGATCCTTAGTCTTGGACTTAGAAGTTGTGCTTGTCAAATTTGGAGAACGGTAAGACTTGTTTAAAGTTTATTTTAAAAATACTCTGTGTTTATGATGTAATTTGCTCTAGGAAGAAGTATGATCCAGACAAAACAATAACATTAGTGTGAATTGTTATTGTTATTGTCTGATAACACTTTAGTGCATTCTTTGAGAATATCCTCGTATTTACATTAATTCTAATAATGTGCTTATTTTTACCCTTATTGTATTTGTTTTTTGCCCATCAAGGGTTGCTTGATAGCCCCTCCCTGGCTATCCCTGACTATTAAGAGAAATTAAAGAATTATACAAATTATATGACATAAAAATTACATAACATTTGAATAATTAATAGTAAATGTGAATCAAGTAATCAATAAATTAACAAAAGAAGTGTCTCATCGATCAAAATCCCATAACAAGTATTCTTAGCCATTATATCATTTTAAATGGCTTTGATAAGACTATAGCACCATGGTAATTATATATAAATCAATCTTAAGTCCGTATGAATGAGGCAAAAATGAAACAAAATTCTTATAATCTTTTTGAAAATTTTCAACAAAGAAAATAAGACTCAAAACAAAAGACACGCAAAAAATTATATACTGGGTATTAGTGAGAAGAGAAAGGCTAATCTATTTTCATTGCTTGCTAAAAAAATAATGGGGATTTTTCGATGGCTAAGAAAAACAGTATCAAAGACTTAAGTAAAGGTTGAAAAATTGGATAAATTTCGTCGAGAAATGATGGCTCAGAATATTCTGTGCAATAGCTTTGCCACTATTGTGAATATTAAGTGTATTGAAAATGTTTTAATGTGTGAAAAACATGTCATAAACTCATATCTGGTGTTATAAGTCGTGGAAAGAGCGGTGAGTGTTGTTTCCCTCTTCCCCGGGTATCCAATAATCAATGCGCAGCTTCTCATTCAATATCATTATATTTTGTGTGGGCTCTCACAGTCTATTCACTATTCCTATAACCACTCACTCACACACAGCACAGAATATTCCACAGCTCTCCCAACTTAAACAGTCTCTCTTCAACTCTTTTTGCAAAAGAGTCGACTTTTTCTCCGCTCTTCACTTGTTTGACGGTTTTATTCTGTTCTCGAATTAAATGACTGTAAAGGAAGAAAATAATAAACCATTTGATTCTTGGTATCAAAACTTTTAAATTTGTTTCCGGAGACAAAACTCTCATTTTTTCATCTTAGAAATTGTCGTTTAGTTTATGTATTTTATCCAAAAACATATTCTAGACGTTAGTCACAGAATTTGACTGACGTTTACTCCGACTGAATAATAATCAGTCCTTAAAACAAAAGTTTTGTTTGTCATCAGTTTTGAGACGAAAACTTTTCCTGTAATCACATCATTATCTCTTGTAAATTCATCCTGGGTAAGTGTTTGAAATTTCAAATTCTTAGCTTATCTTTTTCCAGATAAGTTTATTCATGTAATAAATTTGATTAAAATGCCGAAAAATGTTTACATTTTATTATACAAGATAAGTTATCTATTATAAAATGTTTAAATTGGCCTGGATATGGTGGATGTAAACATGGGATTAATTCATATAATGTCTGTTCATTTATTTTGGTGGAAGTATTTTAGGCTCACATCAGAAGTTCATTACATTATTTAAAATTGAATTTAAGATCTCTTTATGAAAGGAAAAAGATTTGATTGTTTTCTTCCTCAGAATTGGAATCATTTCGAAGAAATTCAATATTTTCTTCACATCTATTCAGACAAACAGTGTTTCAGTCTTTTTGTTTCTGACATTAAGTTTCGCTAAATTAAACTGAAAAACATTTCCGAAATGAAGTGAAAAATATTAATTCTCGCGATTTATTTGGAAGAAACAGTTTTCTTATATTTATATACATTCTATACATTCATATAATGAGAATTTATAGACATATTTGGGTTCTCCTTGTTTATTTTAAAGGAATCTCAGATTATTTGAGAAAAAAAGGTAATTAATTGCTTTTTTCAATCGGAAAATGCATTTATTTTGTATCTCTTGAGAAGTGGAAGACTTTTTTTGAAAGGCTTTCCGACTCTTTCAACAGAGAATTCATTTTACAGTGAATTCAATGCACAAAATCAAATGAATGACAAATATTTAGATTTCGAATGAATTTCGAATTTGAGGCAATTCTAAGTTGACTTTAAGTTTAACAGATCATGAGTTTACATACCTTTGATGAGCACAACTCATAACCTGAGAGGGTGTCCCAAATATTGTATTTTATGTATAAATTTAATGGTTAACTTTACACGCTATTAGATAGGCTGTCTCTTGAGACTGCAATAATAAAAATGAGTTGAACCAAGCTCAAATGAGTTAGAAAAGTAGCGGACATTAAATGTAAGCCTCTGGGCATCACTGAGAATACAAAAATTGTGTGCAAACATCAAATCGATAAATATTGCGATGAAATTGTGAGACATTTTTATTATACAAAAGCCTTGTAATCACGAAATCATTGAAAAGCGATATTAAATTTTGATTATTGAGAGCACTTCCGACTACGAGAGGGCTTGACTTCAGTATTGATTTTTCTTTTCTCACACTTTTTGAAAAAAAGAGTTCAAATAAATTGAAAATCAATGAAACTAATAATTATTTAACCATTTATTTGCGTAAAGGCGTGGCTTTGAATTAAAATATTTTTAGAAATGAATTTAACAAAAATAAATGAAAGTGTGAATTAAACATGGTAATTTTAGACTCAATGGTAAATGAGTCAAATCAATTGATTTTAGTATTTAATGAAAAACAAATTATCAGACAAAGTAGTGTTGTCTGTGAAAAATAGATGCAATTAATCGATTTAATTAATCTAATTACTGGGAAAGGACTCAGACTTTGCAGCTTTACTTCATATGTAATAAGAGGTTTTTGTTAATTTTTATCATGAATTTGACAGAAATGCGAGCATTTAATTGTAAGTATATTTAAGAGCAAGCTAATGACAAATGCAATGCTTGTTATTTGTGTTTGAATTTCTTCCTGTCCTACGCTCTCAACCGTCAGATAAAACCCAATCATTAGGACCTTATGTCAGGTTAAAGCCATTTATTATCGGACTGTCCGAGAAATTAAAAGGACTTCCCTTTTATCCCTTTATTACAGGAGTTTCATGAATTCCCACCATGGGGTATCATTTTCCTAGTATGATAAATTTTTACTAGTACAGATAAATCATCCGGCTCAACTTTTTATATCTCAATTGTATCATTAGAATAATCATTAATAGCCTCTCCATTCACTGTTATCCTTAATGATGGCAGTCTTGGTCTCTCTCTACTTTCCGGTGATTAAGGAGCAGGATAACTCACCAATCAGTCATTTGACCCAGAACATAAACAAACAATAGGTTGTCTGTAATTCACTTTTCATGAGACCTGTCATAAGAATAGAAGATATCTGAGAAGAGACCGGAGTTTTACCGCATCCTTCTTAAGCATTATATGAACCGTCAATTTTGACCAAAAAGTAAAAATATTGGTTCACTTGAAATGATTGCTATTTTTTATCTCTTTTTTATTTTCCTTCAATTAGTTAAGTAATCAAAGCATAGAATTTCTTTGATTAGATTTGAGGTTTAATTATGATTTGGATTCTATTTTTATTGGTTTTCTAAGCAAATAAATAATTATTTATCCTGGATAAATTTATGCTATTCGGGTCTAAATTATAGCCAATTTTTATTATTGATTTTCGCTCTCTCTTTACGTCAGCGCTTTTCTACCAAATTTATAATCAATTTTTATAATTGAGTCAAACAATAATAAATTGTATAAAACTTTTTCACTACTTTTATGCCATAATTTCATGACTTGTAATAATCATTATTTAGTCTCTAATTTAATTGTATTTTTCATACATTCACTTATTTTTTATTTGTGAATAAACGATGAATTCAATTAAAATGAATTAAACATGTTTTGAAAGTTTACTTCAAAAGTATTTATGGAAATTCCATTAAATAGCACACAATTAACATAATAACTCTGCTGTCAATGTATTATTTCAATAATGGCCTGTCTCATTTCACTAGACATTTACTTGATTGCTTTCCACAGCTAGAAGTCCAATAAATTAAGCCTTTCATCGAAATAAAGGATAAATTCTTTAATCAATTCTTTGATATTAAATATGAGAATAATGTTAACCGTATTAGACATACAAAAGTCATAATAAAAATGATATAATACTCTATTATAACTTTATATTCAAATTCAATAAATCTATTGAAGGAAAAATCATTTGTGAGGGTATTTATAGTGAAGACCCACTTAAATATCGACACTACTCTAGAATTTGTTGGAATTCCTAATACTTATTCTGTCCTTATTATACTATATTACTATTGTATGTATTTTCACTTCTAATTCTTGTATTGATTTCTAATAATTCCTTTTATAACATGAGTTATATCTCACTTACATTCTAGAAGTCAAATGATATTTTCGAAAATTACTTTCTCTCTGATCTTGCAATTTATGAATGATTGAATCAAGAATTTGTATACAAAATATAACATTTCTTGGAAATAATAATTAATTTGTAATGAATTTCATTCAATGTTTTGTCAAAATATTTGTCATAATATTATTTTTCATAATTAATGTCAACAAATATTACTTTGAATAACAAATGTTTATAAGTTGTATGACTTGAGGCAAAAAAAGTCATTGTTTTTGTAAACACATCTCAAATAATTGATGCAAAGAATGTTTTCTCAAGAATTTTGTCAATAATTTCTTTTATTATCGCAAATATAAGACTCAGAAACTATTTAAATATATTAAGAATTTTGTGTATTCTGAGCGTCATTTTGTCTGTGAATTCAGTTTATTGTTTGTCGACTCAATATATTATTAAGAATTTTATACATTATTATATAACTTAATTGAATTATATCTTAATATTTTCTATTCATTTATTCTGTCATTGAATTAAGAAAACAGTATTTTCTCCCCAAAGCTTAGTTAAAAAGCAAAGATTCTAAGTCATCTCATTTGCTATTGTTTTTTGATATCAAAATAATTTTGTCATAAATTGACGAGAATTTAGTGCCAGGGTAAAAGTTGTCTCCTTTTTATGGCCATAAATTAATTTTTGACAATTTTATTAATAGCATAGAAACCAATAATTTTCTCTTATTTTTAGTCAATGGAGTCCTAAAACTTATGGTTTGATAAATATTTAAATTTTTGTCTCAAAAATAAATTATAGTCTGAGACCAAACTTTAACTCAATTGAAGGGAAAGGCTTTTCAGTGATTTTCATTCGCTTATTAATTATCACCAAATTCTTACCGTTTCTCCGATATGTCTAAAAATGTAAATCACATGAAATCAGGGTTAGTCATCCAACTCGAAGTTGAGGGGGGATATCCCCCTGAGGCATAAAAATCTCGACAGACCTAGTGCTTG
>JAQIWF010001311.1:0-12505 GCA_034694965.1 Ceratozetes gracilis | reverse complement strand
AGACCACATGGGAATACACAGCTCCGGACACTTTTCTCCACCTCTCCATTTCTATGTTTTAATTGTTATTTAATTTGAATTGATTTGTAATTTAATTGTCAAAACTTTTCTGTATTGAAAATCAGCCCTAGGTTGAATACATTGAGTATAAACAATAAAATCCAATCCAATCCAATCCATTTAAGATTGCCATTTTTCCGGGTATATTAGCCAAAATTTAGGTTAAATTCAGTTTAAATCCAGTAAAATTAACTAAATTAGCAAAAATGTCCGACAAAATTGCGGAATTTAGAATAAATGGCCGTCGGCCTTGTTATGGCAGCCAAAACAAGGGTCTCATTTTTCTGCTGTTTTGTATTACAATTTTTGGCGAAACTCAGGGAGGGGGAAATTTGCAAATCTCAAACCTCAGGGGATATTCTTGAAATACCCCTTATGGCTAACTCTGCCATAAAGCATGAGCCAACTTAAATTAAATCTCGTTTATAATATAATGAATCAGCATGGATAAGGATAGTTTTTTCCTTATCTGTGAGAATTTAATGTTTAAACAATGGATACAACTTTCTGTTCGATCCTATTTTGTAGACTTAAAAGCAATGTATGTAAGGAATAACTGAATGACTGTAACAAAAAGTGAAATCACTGAAAGTTATACCTAATTAGCTCATTAATTACAGTTTACATACCATTATATTAAAAAGATATTATTATTTAGCGAGGATAACTAGATTTTCTTATTCCTTAGATTTACTTCAATGGTTTATTTATGGTTTACTTTATGTCAGATTATCTTTTCCCAGATAATCTTTGAGAATCTTATTTTTATTAAATGACTTGAATTGAAGCGAGATTTTTAATGAATTGAAATACAAATAATTGATGTAAAAGAGTCCCAACATATTGTAGCATAAATGGCATTATGCTACACAAACTTGATAAATCATGAGACATCGTTTGGATTTTCAATCATTTTAATGAATTTTGAATAACTATTAAAATTTTACATGATAAATGTCAACCAGAATAATGCTCAATTATTACAATTTTGAATAAGGTTTTTATATAAAATTAACAGGATGTTTCAAATAATGTAGAAAAGAGATAAGCTTTAAAAAGAGAAGATGTTCTGCAAGAACATTCTTCAACAATATTTGCCTGGAACAACATAATTTTGTGATTACCCCACTTCTATTACACTATTTTAAAGTTTTAATTACTTTTCGATCAGATAAAGCGAATAATGACGAAAGTTGAGGTATGCCTTTTGTGCAATAACGAGGCAATAAATATTTGTTAATTGGTGACAAATCCGAGTTTTACATGAATTTGTTTATTTCCAAAAATTCCATTTGCATTTGATCTTCCTCATAGAATAATTATTTTTGGAAATAAACAAATTCATGTAAAACTCGGATTTGTCACCAATTAACAAATATTTATTGCCTCGTTATTGCCTCCTATCATATTCCTTCTCACCAACTGCTGCAGTAGTACTGGCTTTGAGCTGGACTTCACTTGAAGACCAGCACTCATTGACAAAGGGAAGGAGTTCCTCCCGAAATATCTGAAAAATCTAGTAGATTTGATCAAAGTTGTTCTCAAAAGTAAGATATTCTTACATCTATTCAATAATGACCAGAAACAACTACCAAGATCTTAAAGAAATTATTCGATATGAATCCCACTTTTGTTCTGAGTTTGTCATAAAGTATAGATTAACTGAAAAAAGAGCTCATTTATAAGGGCTTATATAATATAATACTTCTTTGATATCCATTCTTTGTGAATGAGGCAAATATATTGAGACCAGTGGTCACTGTTTGGAGAGTCATTAAATGAGTTACATCTCTATAGTGGACACAAGTGTATGACTAGTACTTAATCCTGACATCAGTTCATCAACTTTTTCATATCATTCCATTCCTATTGTACTGGAAATGTAATCAAGCATAAATTGCATTTCACTTATTAGAATGAATATTGTGTTCAATGAGCTTGCTGAATCAGTGAACCTAACAATATAATGGTCTTTCCACTCACATTTGTGACACAATTTAAACCCATTTCCCAATGAAGTGTCAGTTCATCTAAATGTGAAGAATAGTGAGATAGCCTTAAGTCTTCACATTAAGTCAATTGACTTCATTTTCTCTGAATTACCATGATACTTTATATTCGTTTCACCTCATTTATTTCAATCTCTTTTTAGATTCTCGACGTTTGGGTTTTTGGAGATCTCTGGTGTCAGGGCTGGTATGTCATTGCTTTTCATCATTCAAATTGTTTTTAATTAAATTCTGTACAACAGGTTAGTCATTGACGTCTGGATGTGTACCGCAAGCAGTAAGTCCTCACAAATACACAAATTATTCAATCGATTAATAAAATGTCTAAACTTTTGAAATAGTATTGAATTTGTGCGCCATTTCGATAGACCGATACTTAGCGGTGACGCGTCCGGTCAGATACCGGAGTATAATGACATCAAAAAGAGCCAAAATTTTCATCGCATGTGTTTGGGTCCTGTCATTCATTATATGCTTACCTCCGGTCAGTCTCATTGCACTTTGCACTGCCCTAAAAGTGTTTACATTAACCATTTCCGTGATTTCCTGTCCAAAGCTGATCGGGTGGAATGACGGCAACACGTCATTCATTCAGCCGAGTCATAAACCCGAGTCCTTTAACACACCAGATATGGTGGCCGTCACTCATTCACATCTCACTTCACTCATCAAACCGACTGAACAAACAGTCGACTCTACAATGAGTGTGGATGTGCTCAACACGTCTTCCGTTAGTGTCCTCTCGAGTGAGAATCCATTGAACAATAGTTTCCAAAACATTGAATATAACGGACGGGACTGTACTCCCGCTCGAGGAAAGTGTTCTCTCTTTCAAAACAAGGGATATGTCATATACTCAGCTTTAGGTTCATTTTATATCCCAATGTTTGTTATGGTGTTCTTCTATTGGCGTATATATCGTGTGGCGTCTGCGACCTCCAAAGCTCTCCGAAGGGGATATAAGACAACCAAATGCAACGGCGCTCACGACGAAAGACTCACTCTTAGAATACATCGCGGATATAATGATGAGAATCAGAGCTGTGGTAACACTAATGCCTCCACTTATTTGTCTACACATAACGATAACAATACTCTAAATACGACCACATTCTGTGCCACCAGTGCTAAGCCTCGATCACCTAATTTGCGACAAAATATAAGTGATAGTCAGTTGAGTAGTGATCACAACCTATCGACTAAAGGGAGGCACCAAAGAGGCAAAGACTCAAAACAGACTCCTGGCGGTCCATTGACTGCCACAGCCGGTAGTGGCGGCAAAAAACAAATGCCAATCACTCTCTATCGCTCCGCTCGACTGACAGCCAATTCCACTCTATCTCCAAATAATTACGAACAAAACGGCCAAAACAGACGTATGTCTCCCAGTAATCAGTCCACTCTAAGCCTTCCCTCATCGAGTAGTCCGTGTTCTTCCCGAGAGGGAAGTGCCAGAAGTGGTAAACTAGCGATGACTCGATTTAGCAAAAGAACGTCCAAATATCAGGCAAAACGATTTCACGCAGAAACAAAAGCCGCCAAAACTGTGGGCATAATTGTCGGCGGATTTATACTGTGCTGGTCAGTCAATTTGTATCAATCACTAACCACTCCATCCCTAACAGATAATCAATTGATTTGCAGGTTACCATTTTTCACTGTCTACTTGGCAAGAGCATTCTGTGTTAATGAGGACTGTATTCCCGGATTACTGCTCTCTATATTTGTATGGTTGGGTTATTGCAATTCAATGATCAATCCCTGTAAGTCATTAATATTAATTTTGTTCACTTTTTCAAATAATCCAATCAATTAAGTGACAACCCTTTCCCCGACCACTCTTCCCAAACGATTTTCCAATCGATTAGAAAACAAATTTCAAATTGAATATTGTGTTAAACACATGGTTTGGCTCACAATTTGATATGTTGTGTGATCTGACATCTTATCTATTCTTTCAAAAAAATTTCTCTGGAATTGAGAATCACATCAATTCTTAGAATTGAATTTTGAAATTCAAGTTATTAGGAATTGTGTGAAATTTGTGATTCAATTCAATTTTCATCGCACAGGTATATATGGATTGTTTAGCAAAGACTTTCGACGCGCCTTTAGGAACATTCTGTGCAGATGTAAATTCAGAGAAGAGACAGTGAGTAGTCTGATCCGTCAGATTCATATGCCAACATTCTTCGAAGACATGCCCGAAGATATGACTAAACCCGACTCACAAGAAGATTGAGATCTCAATACATTCCGAAATCCTTTGTGAGAAGAGAAGTGCGAAATACAACACTTGTTATACACTATTCTTATACTTCTTGGAAGTGTTTGGAAACCATTGATATATAAAACAAATCCAAGTTTGGCTCGAATTGTATGGAAGAGAATATAATTTATAAGTGAAAAGTTATCTCTTCTGAGTCATTGACAACTATCTAATGGCTGCAATCGGAGGCCAACACTTGCGTTGAAAACGAAAGGAAACTCCAGTTTCGACTTCTGTCACAATAAATTCAATGTCGAATGTCGTGACAAAAATAGCAATACTGTGTTTACCCATTAATCAGCACCAAAGCTGTCCTCTTCTTTATAATTGTATTCGTGAACGGGTACTGATGACCAAAGTTGCCTCTCTATGCATCACATGTTTGATGTCAAGTGTATAGATGTCCAACACTACTGTCGATAGCATTAGCCGTACCTCAACTGCAGCTCAATCTCTATTTATGAACAATCATTTCTCTATTGTTGACCATTAGATCGAAATTTGTTATGTAAACCATTAAATCATTAAAGACTTTCTAATTTGTTTTAATCAATAAATTTGTTTTTAATTAATCTTTCGAGCATTTTATTGTCGCAAACAATTGCTTCTCGTTGCAGGCCTTAATTGATTTAAAATGGAGTGACCTAGTTTCAAATATATGCCAAACACTGTATATACAAACAAATTATGCAAAACCAATGAATTGAATGTCTGGCAAATACCGTGGCAGTGATTCATTCAATTCTGTTTGACTCACTTATTCACAAAAACAACAAATAAGGAGTGAAAGGCATTGGTCTGCAATCGGATTAATTCACTAAATTATATTACATGGACTAAAGCAACCGTCAAATTATATTATAGAATCAAATGGTTTGCTTTTGCCAGTAGTGACCGATTCCTATAATTATAGTGAACAGAATTGGCTCTACTTATCAAAGGAATGCATGACCTGAGCCTCTATTTACTGCCGACTTTGAGAAAAAATGCTAAAAACTTGAGTCCTATTCATATTAATGTCATATCGAACTCCGCTATTATTCAAGTCATTTGGGAAAATCGTCCGAAACTATTAAATGAACGATCAGTTTATATATCGAATAGAGAGGAGTTTGAGTCCAATATCACTACAAATGAGATGCTCACAAATGGACACTGAAATAAACTACATTGTACTTGTTCAAATGTGTTCTCCAGAAAAATTGATTCAATCAAAAGTGAATGCTTTGAACAAAATTATTATTTCTCTCAAAACTTATCTCTTGTTTTCTAATATGTTTTGCGATTAGAATCCAAATGTTTTGCAAAAGAAAAACAATTTATATGTTCACAGAGAAGAAGAAAAAATGAATAATCATCTAGTTCAGTCTCTAAACACAGAATCAAAGCGCCAGAGAATTCAATATTTCCCTCTCAGTTAACTCTCACATAAAGTAATAAAAAAGGAGACAAATATTGTTTTTCTAAACTTTCATTTTAATGCAGAAAATGTGCAGTCGTTTCAGGAATGAAAAGTCAAGAACTTGTCTTATATTAAAAGAAAAGTTAACTTATTGTTGACACCAATAAACAGAATATTCTTTACTCACTTTTTTCGACAGATTTTATCTTTTTCTTGACCTCAGAACTGCTGTCCAGACAAACATTTTTGAACTTTTTTTTATAAAAAACTTGTATTAATGTGAGACTTGACTGCAATGAGAATCAGGAATTTGAAACTCAATACAGACTTTGAGGCAGAAAAACATTAAATTGTTGACTGAAATCCAGTTCCAAACCACTTACCATTTGAATTCAAAATCAATGGTATGTTCAAGGGATCAGACATATGACACAAAACAGGCCAAAATAATCAATAAGTATTTGAACTCAAATTCATTAATAAAGCACAGAAGTAGTAAATAAATTCATGTTTTCATTACTTTCAACATGGTTAAAATGAACCAAAAGCAATGTTTTTTTCAAAGAATTCTAACCGTCTTATAAGTTATAACCCTATGAGTGGAGGCATTTCACAGATATGGCAACAAATTATTGAATTTAATAATCTCTTTGGATAATCACAAAGCAAATAGTCTGAAATTTGTTGGACACACAATAGAAATGATAGACATATGAGTTTAGACAAAAATCAAATCCATTTTATTTATACCGAAAACAAAAAAAAATAAAAGTTGTCTCAAAGTCTCAGATAAATCAATTATATCGCTCTATATTCCCATTTTTACAAACAATATATCCTTTCCTTCTCTCTCTCTCTCTCTCTTCTCTTCTCTTCATTTTAGCGCAAAACTTATTTATTATGTATATTATATTATAAACGCTTTTCATAATAAATAATATCAATTGAAAAGAGAAGAAAACAATTAAAAATTATTTGGTTGAGCTATTCTGCACTCTCCAGGAGCTTACATAAGATATGAGTTGGTCAGCCTTGAGAGCCTCAAATTTATAGTGATTTGCATGCTTAAATTATTGTTCCAATTAATATGTCATCTTCCCAATGAACTATTTAAGTCATAAAAGGCTAAACAGACTGATTTATACCAAGGATAGTTTATTATTGTAAGCCACTATAAATCAAATTAATAGGTTGATGAATTTAAAAAACAAATTTGAAATAAACCATCTTGAATAATAGTAATTTGAACTTTTATGAACCTGCCATTTCTTTATAAAGACTTACTTCTCATTTCATCACCATGATCAATTAGAGTGCCATGCTTAATAAGCATTAACAAGCAAACATTATCAAACAAGTGTTAGTTTAGAAAACAATTGGCAACTCCGCCCTCTCGGCTCCTCACAAGAAGTCTTCACACCGACAACATTGATATAATTACATGACTTCAAGCAGTGATGCGCAAGGTGGTTCACATAAGGAATTTACAAGACATAATATTATTTGCTACAATTCATATGGCTAAGTGTGAATTTAACTATCACAAATGGCCAGATACCATAAAATGCCCTATGAGATTATAGTAAAACATCCTCATAGGATATTTGGTCAAAATTAAATAAATTAACCATTTTAAATTAAATAGGTAGAAGGATTTAATATATCTGAAAGCAACCAGGAGATTAGGTTCATAATCCCATGTTAGGAAAAATTCTTTAAATACCCTTGATCTCCTCTAAATTAGTGTAGCCTGGCTGAACATGTTATGAACTTGCCAATAACTTTTCAATTTTGCTCTCCTGAATAAATATGTCGTTTTGAAAACAAAGTGTAATTTTGGGTAATATGTGAATAATAACCGTATCTTTGAGTTTTTAAATGACGTTAACAATTATTGTGTTGTTGTCTTAAGCACAGGTAGCTTTAGTGTCGGCAACAGTTTGTGAGGTTAGTCCTAACAATAAGCCATTTATTTTTATTTCTTGTCTATCGTCTAACAAAATACAGGAATAGTTTTATTTTTAATTCGTTTCACTTCGGAGAATGTTTTAAATTTTCAATTTATTCCTCGCTATTCATGTATTGATCAGGGTTGACCAAGCTCTAAATCAATATGTGTTTCATGGTGAATTTCCATTATTTATTTATAGTCCTAATCTTTCTAGCATCTGACTAAAATGAGTTATGTTAATTTTTTCCCGAAATCAGGGGGTTTCTTAAATTTTGATTAGTATAGAGTTTGGGGCAGTGCCTCCCTTGGATAACCCTGATATTGATTGCTTGTTTGGATTATTATGTTTCGTGAAATCATTTTCAAAGTGTTATTAATGTTATTAGGATTTGAATGGAAAACAGAAGTCAATAGTAATAAATAAAATTCAATAAAACAAATTGTTTTGAATAAAATGATTTTCTCAATACAGCCTTTTTAATATATAAATTGAACATGCTAACAGTTAATAATAATATTATTTTTTCGAAATAGTAACATTTTATATCAAAAATATGGAAGGGATAGAAAGTAATGAGTAAACTTCGCACAGTTCATTGAATCATTAAGCTTGCTTGAAATTTTCGAATATCAAATCACCTTCATAATTTTTTATTCCATTAAATCCATATATTTTAGTTATTTAACCATAATAATTATATTTGAGGTATATTAAGCTCCTAAACATTTAACAAACTATAAAATACTAAAACAAGTGATTCAGTTAGATAAAAAATTAATCAAGATAAGAATATTGGTCACAATTAATTTAAATTTACAAGTTAAAATTTTGTATAACTAAAATATTTATGCGATAAATTCCAAATTCTAAAGAACTGTATCGGGTTTTTCTCAAACAATACCAAAGTATTCATTAATTTTTACCAAGTATTCTATGTAGAATCGGATCATTTTTCTCCCACACAAAAAGCACACAAATATTCAATAGTCACACATATAGGATATGATACCTTCGGATAAGAGAAAAATGAGTTTCAAATGATTGAAAAAAAATCCGATTTATTATTATTTTCTTCACTATTATTCTCATTCTCTTCTCAATCAATAACACAATTGAATGGCTTTGAAAAGAGAAATATTTTTCCTTTTATTTCCATTTTATAGCCTTTTCATGAGATTCTTCGCCCCCTTTAGCGAAAAGAGCGCCTCCCTTTCAAACCGATAATCATCGCTTGCCTATACTTCTTGGAATAGGGAGCAGTCAATCAGTACGGAATGATAGGCAAATAGTTTGTAGTTCAGATGGATATTTAAATTATAAATAATTGATGCAAATTGAAATCATGTACTGATTGGACGCCGCATTGAGACTCTCTAACTATTATATAATTTTCAATCAATTTCTAACTCTTTTCTCCAAACTTATTGATAATAACTTTCAATTGAATTTTCATTTTTATTGAAAAATTATACAATTCGTGCAAATTATAAGATATTTTCTTTCAAATTATTCAATAAATGTGAAGGATCCTTCACTTTTATTCAATCCTATATGTATGGCCCCTAACGTGTCATATAAGATGGAATGTATACTTTTTCTACTAGATAACCAAGTTCTTTGCTGACATGGGGGAATTCATGGAAATTTTTATCAAATTTTAATTATATTCCAAGATGTATCCACTAGATCAGATATCATACACGGAAACTCTTATAAAGATAAAAGATCCTAAGCACAACTAGAAAATTTTACATGTTAAATGACTTATAAATAAGGGAAAATTTTAATAAGAGACAAATGGCTCTACTATTAAGAGGTCTTACTGTATTTCTTCATTATGCACATATATTTTCCAATTCAGTGGTTTTCTAAAATATGCATGATTGCCCAGTCCCCCTTGGGTGACCCAGGACTATTTCTTTTGCTTCATTCTCCATATCATTCACTTTCTTTTCATCTCTGATTTGATTTAAACTTAAGATTCCTCGAAAGCACGCAATCGGTGCCAAAATTCTTATTTATGTCTAAGATTTTTACCCCCGAATAGTATTAATACAAATTGAAAAAAAGTTCAATCTTTTTGTTGAGTAAATATATCACTCGAAATATAAATAAGAATAATTGAAATGAAAAATACACGAAATGCATATATAATAGGCTGGATGTCAGGGTTGCTCAGAGGGTGGCACTAAAATATGTAATTTATATAGATTTCAATGTAAATATTTCATCATGTTATCATCAAACTGGTCAGTTAGTTATCCAAGTATTTTGGGAAATTTTAAAATAAAATTATCATGGTTGTATTCTAATAATATTTATATTTTGAAAATAAAACTATAGTAAAAGCTGTAATTTTATAAATTATTTAAAAAGCATCAAGCAAAATGACTATAATAATAAGTTAATTGGTGGTGTCAGAATTCGGGTTTATTTTTGTAAATAATTTTAATTTTACTTTTACTTAAATTAATACCTTGGTAAAAACAAATACCACAATTCTTCATTGAATTAATTAACTTTTTATGTTAGAATAAAGTTAACGGGTTATTCACCAATGGCTCATGTAATCTTTTAAAACAACTAGGCTTTAGTTATTTTCTTATTAATGAGTTATTATTAATTTTATTAAATAATTATCAAACCTATCAAAATGGTCACTAAAATAGCAAATATGGCGGACAAAATGGCGAATTTTAGGAATACCAAATCAAGGGGTATGATTATATCCCAAGAATCGGGAGGTATTTGCAAATATGACAACCATTGCTATCAAGATATTTTTTGTTAAGAAAGAATTAAATACGATCCAACTGATGCCCATCCCTGTCTAATGCACAGACATAGATATATTAGAATAATTTCACGTCTCATGGCTTTTGGCAATTCATATGATATTCAATTGATTTATATCTGTAATAATAGATAATAATCGCGAAAATGTGATACAAATATCTTTCCGTTTGAAGAAAAAAAGATTAAAATTTGAGCAAAAAGTGGAGAAAAATTCAATACTTGGAAGAAAATGTCCTTAAAATTTATTCCTATTTGTCAACAAAATATTTACTCAAACAAATCGAATGATATATTTCGTGATATAAGAGAGAAGTTTGACTTTTTGTGCAAAACAAGAGTTATTTTTTACTTTTGAAGCGAAAGGAAATAATTTCACCAAAAAAGTCCGAGAATTCATTCATGCGATCAGTTTTTGAGTTGTCTTTCTCTTTGGTATATTTTATGCGATTTGTCGGTTATTTAGAGCTTTGAGCAATCCTTGCCCTTAAGAGAAGAGGACAGGTGTTTTGGGCCGACCACAGGACTCAGATTAATGCTTCACAATAAGAGTTCATTTAAACGGATCAGTCGGTAATGGCTTTCATTTTCATTCAGTCAGACAATTGATTATAAAACGAAAGTAAAAATAAAAGTCATGTTTTGTAATCAGCCATTAGTTTGATGTCAATTTGCTTTGAATTGCAGCTAAAATAGCTAAGAAAAACTTAATAAGCTTTGTATTCAATAATACTTGGTAATAGTTTGGGACAAAACTCATAAGGCTATTCTTCAAAACTGCATTCAACTAGGTCATTCTCAATGATATTTGGTTAAAAAAAGGTATAATGTTGAATGAATCTAACACAGTTTCAAGTATAGACTGTAATTTTATAATTTTATTTTAAACTTGGTACAAAATCGCCAAAATGGTCATGTTACTGGCCTACAAGCATAAGCTATTTTTATTCAGCCAACTATCATGGTTATATAGTTTACTTAATTTCTCATTGAATTAAGTCAATTTTGTGGAAATTTAAAGTTATTTATACTTTTTTTTATCGCAAACCAAAGGCTCTTTTGAGCCATACTTTTATCCCTCACTTTTATTTCCACTATTTCTTCGGTGGAAACCATAAAACTCTTTGTATTACTTAAGACATTGACTTTGAAAACCGATTTTTGCACTTTTATTACACATATGTTTCATTTGTTTTTTGTGCTCATCTCTCGAAGTGATGCTAAAAAAGTTTTATTACATTTTTATTCCAAGAGTTTATAAATCAATAAATTTTCAATTCTTCAGAAATTGACATAAACTCAAAAAAAAATTCTTTTAAAAAGTGTTAGACTCAGACTCTCTCTCTCTCTCTCTCTCTCTCTCTCTCTCTCTCTCTTTCGCATCTCTCATATCTTATACAATCTTTGATCGGGTGAGGGATAGGGAGGAAGGGATAGAACGAGTGAGAGGAGGAATCAATGAATGAAAGTAAAAATGAGGTTTCATTTAATATTCATTTCAAAGGAACTGCCTTTGAATGAAAAACATAACAAATGAGACAAAAACTCGAATCACTTTCCCCTTCGGTTTGCATTCAATACTTATTACGAGCAATAATTTTAAGGTTAAGGACCATAAACTTGGACTTTCCTATGATGTGTGTGTGTTCTGCAAAATACAGGCACTGCCCTCACATTTACGATATGCCAGTGCTTGCATAACACAAACAGTGCAACTGTGCAACGACCTAATCGTGAAGGGAAAGGCTCTTGTGCAATTTCCACACAATCAACTAGATCAATTTGTGAGCAATCGACGATTGTCATAATTGACAATTAAATTCAAACTTTATCACTCATCAATGTAACTCTCTTCAATTTGATTTTAAGATAGCTAATTAATTAACGGAATTAAGTGTATGAAGTTTAATCTTATTAGTTTTACACAGGGTTCGCCAAGGGGGGGTCAGACCAAAACCCCCTCCCTGTCGGCGAAAATTTTGAAAACCCCCCCCCCCCTGTCGCCAAAAAAAAATTTAAC
>JAQIWF010001310.1:0-12508 GCA_034694965.1 Ceratozetes gracilis | reverse complement strand
ATTTTTTTCTCAAATCTTAGGGGGGGGTATAAGGGTAGGGTAAAATGGCCGCCAATCCAAAATGGCGGCCAAAAAAGACGCCATTTTGTCCTTAAATATCCATTAAATTGCTATTTTTGGCTAAATTAGCCTTAATTTAGCTTAACTACAGTTTAAACCCAGTTAAATTAACTAAATTAGCAAAAATGTTAAAAATGGCGGATTTTTAGGCAAAAATGGCCGCTTGCCTTTTATGGCGGTTTTGTATTACAATTTTTTGCAAAGCTCAGGAAATGTATTTTTAATAATCTTAAATATAAGGTGGGTATCCACGTTTATTTCCCTATGGCTACCCCTGCACTACAGTCACCTGATTTCCGGGTTGTAAAACAGTTAATTTATTGACTAATTAGAGTTTTTTAACCTTTCTATATCATACACTTGCAAACCTATTTATTAAAACAATTAGCACAAGCAACAAGCAAATGAACAGGGTATAAATTGAAGTGTTAATATTTCCTTATTCAATAAATTAGTAATTATTACTTGGAATTAAAATGAATTTGATAATTATATTGGCAGTACTATATACCTGGTGTATTGGTAAGCAATAATAAACTTGGATATAATTATAAACTTATTCATTAACAAGTACTTTTCTCTCTGTAATAGGCATAAATAATGCTCAAGGTAAATTTGATATTAATTCATGTCTATTAAAATAATAGTTAATTACCTAACTAATTTTGTTTAAAATTAAAGGACAAAGTTATATAATAATGGACTATTATAATAATTGTACTGGCTCAGATTCGGGTAATTACACAATTGTTGGCAGAGGAACCTTCACAAGCGAATGTGAGGTAGGCTTAAACGAAGCTTTTTATCTAGTTCAAACAAATCCAAATGGACAGGCGTATGTTAACTCACTTCAAATTATAGTGGCTCCTGGAGGTAAGTTACCATGAAATAATAAAATTTAAAAAAATTGATAAAAATTATCTATTCCAAATAGCTTATTACGAACCGGAAATACTGTTTTTAGTAACTGGTGGCCCACTCGCACCAAGATACATCTATGTTAAAGCAATGTACTTGCGACCAGCCTATTTGAAATATTGTTCATCTGTTCTTGGTTATTCCTACCTTACATCTAAAGATACTAGCATAATGATTAGCCAGAAATTAGACCTGAATATATTCTTATCACCTGGGGGTGCATTTACTGCATTTAAAAAGAGTTGCACTACAGTTTGCACTGGACAAGTTAATATAATATAAGCATTCTATTCATTTATTTAAAAAACAATATAATCCTGGGTTTATTATTTTATACTTTACTTATATTTGGAAATAAATTTGTCCTCTACTTGGTGAATTGCCTATCATTGATCTAGACCACAGGAAAAGTATACAGGAAAGTTTATCAAAAAAAATAACCACAATAATGGTATAGGAATTATCAAGCTCCGAGGCATGGTTGGTGGGGGGATATGGGAACTTTTTTTTAATACTACTACTAATAATAATAATAATAATACCATTGTAAGGTACTTCAATTAATACTATAATCTTTTATAACGTTTTAATCAAATATTGATAATCTTTATATAAAGTGTTTTCATTTCAAAAAGCATTAATAAAGACTGTTCATTTATTACGTATGCAACTTGGGAGGGGGGTATGGCAAAAGCGTAAAAAAAAGTATGAGTTCAGGGAAGGTGTTTGTCGCGTGTGTATTTACTGAAAAAAAAGAAGAATATATATATAAATAATATGATAAAGATTTAGATATAAATGAGTTTAAAATAAATTTAAAATTCAAAATAAATTTAATACATAAAATGCCTCAAAAATTGTTCATTTGAAACAAATTTTCATTTAAAATGTTTAACAAATTGAAGCCACCGAAACTCACAACTTTTTTTTGTTGGGGGGGGGGGGTTGATTATTGTGTACGTAATTAATCTTTAAAAATATCTTTGTATTATGGAGGAGTTGGGTTAAAAATGGCCAGGTTTGGCTACGTAATAAATGAATAGCCCATATCAATCTTCCCTTAGTAACTCTTTTTAAGAGTATAAAAGAGTATAATATCTTAAATCATTTTTGTAAAATCATTCTTAACTCATAGTATTTTAAGTTAAAATACAATTAAAACTAATATACTGTTCATTAATTCCATATATATATTTTGCTAAATTATAAAAATGGCCAATTTACTAATCCTAGGTAAGATATATTGCCAATATTTTTAAAAAGAATTCCTTGCCAATATTTTAAATAAATCAATAAGAACCTTGAGTGTCAATATCTAACTCAAACTACATGGGAGATAAGGAGTGGGTAAAATAATAATAATAATAGTTAAGATGGGTGAGTTATTTTTTGAATTTTAGCAAAATGTAATAGATCAGAGGAAATTTGCCCAAACAGCTTTGGGTTTATCACAAAATTTATTTAAAATTTTCCTAAGTTTTTTCAACAACAAAATAATTTTCATTATTAGTAGTTATAACACTGTGCGCATGGTGCGTTCTGGGGAAATGTCCACCAAAAGAAATAATTGAACCATGTTATTGCAAAGACGATAAATTTGACTGTTCCAAAGTTCAAGATGAAGGAGATTTGGTTTATATTTTTGAGAAACTTGCCAAGAATTTAACCAATACTGTAAAGCACTTTAAAACATTTAATTTTAAAAGTAAATGGATAACTGAACTCAAGGACAACATATTCAAAGATATCACCTTTGAAAAAACTAATATAATATTTGCTAAGAATCTAACCAAGATTGCCATAAACTCATTTGATGGAGGTAATGAAGTCACAAATTTAAATGATAATCCACTAGTTGATCTATGTCATATTGTAAAGTCTGAGAACTGTATTTATTGCGATAGAAATGTTAATGGTGATTTAATAGACATTTTCAAAAATTTCTCAAATCAATTGAGCGAGAAAGAAAAACATTTTAACAAATTGGTTTTATCAAGCAGTAATATTAAACTTCTAAGTGATAATTTCCTTAAAGATTTGACCTTCGATGAAATTGAGATAAAATCATGTTTAAATCTGGAAATAATTCATGAAGGTGCTTTTAATGGAACTTTTGTTGTTACAAAAGTAATAAGAATATATAACAATCTAAAATTAATTCCAGATAAAACGTCCATATTTAATATCTTGAATAAATTTCTAAATATCGAATTTATAGAATTAACTGGTATTTTATTCCATGAAATTCCGCAAGGTGCATTTAAAGAACTCAAAAATCTATCTTGGTTAAATATTTGGGGTAATTTTACTAAGATAGGGAGCAAGGCGTTTTATCACCTTGATAATATAGATAATATTCTACTGCATAGCAACCAGCTAGCTTTAATTGAAAACAACGCATTTGAGTTAGAAAAAGTATCAAGTAAAATTTTCCATATAATTCTTGAAACAGCTAATAACACTACTTTCCAGGATAACTCCTTTAGCAAAATTAACCGCCCTACATTACTAGACATAAATTCACAAGTTGACTTTACTTATTTATATGAAAGAGTATTTTTGCCCTTCCTATTAGAAAATCCAAAGAACATGATTGAAAGTTTAACCAAAAAATTAAATTGTCAAGATTGCAGAAATTTTTGGATTCAAAAGCATTATGCTCAATTTCAAGGTCTTAAATGTTCCACTACTGACTCAATAACTGATTCAAAAAATTTCAAAAATTGTACAAGTTAAAATATTATTTTTAAATACATCTTGTAAACACCAAAACTAACCATGTTTAATCAATAAATTAATGATTAACATTTAAAATGCACAAGCTTATCTTACATAAATCATTATTTTTCACGTCTTAGCAAGATTACATTTAAAATTACATTGATAAATTCAATAAAAATTTAGTGTTTAGAACTGGATAATAGTCCGAATAGTTTTTCCAGCCTTTAAGTCATCAAAAGCTTTGTTTATATCTTCTAAAGGCTTGCGATCCGTAATCAAAGGCGCGATCTTCAGATCCCCCGCAATATTTCTTAATACGAGACTCTGATTAAAGGCCCGGGGCTTCTCATTCCCAAAGTATCCTCCGGTCACGTGTTTGCCATTTAACAACTCATCCACTGTTACCTCCACTTTACTTCCCTTTGGGGCCAAACCTATAGAAAATGATCAAACAATTTTCAATTATAATAAAGCATTAGTAAGGGTATAAGGGTGGATTATTTATGTAATTATCAAGGTAAAAATTTTATTCATATTTGTAGAATATTTTATAAATTTCCCAATGAATGAAAGAGGTATGTGTCACTATTTTATTGTACATGCTTATTTTCGCTGAGTCCCTTGATCATCACAATTGTTAAGACTTACCCACTATAGTAAGAGTTCCCCATGGTGCTAATAATTTCATTGCAGTGTTAAGTACGGCCTGATTTCCCACACAATCGAGTGCATAGTCGAGTCCGCCCACACTTTTGACCAGTTCTTGGAGCGCTCCTAAAATATGCCATTAGAAGGAATAAAATAGGAATATAAATACCTGTAGAGTTGACAAAGTGGGTGCACCCCATCTGACGGGCCACACTTTCCTTCTCAGTATTCAGGTCTACTCCTATGATAATCTTGGCTCCGTTGGCCCGACATCCAAGAACAGCTGACAGTCCAATAGCTCCCAATCCCCAAATGGCACAGACACTGTTCTTATGTACCTTGGCAATATTTGTAGCGCTTCCATATCCTGTGCCCACTGCGCAGCCAATGATACAAACCGAAGACAAATCTGCACCAGGGTCTAGTTTGGCCACCTGGCTCTCTCGCAAAACAGCATATTGTGAAAAGGCAGCGGTTCCACCTAGAAACAATTTGTTAAAGCATAAAAAAAGTTAGATTGAAATAATTTATTCTTACCAAAAGATAGCAATGGCTTTCCTCCGACCTTAAGCCGAGTCTCCTTATTCTCAAAATACAATGTGGTATAAAAGTTACCCGATTCACATGAATTGGTCTTAGGGTTAGCGCACAGTCGACATGAACCACACTCAGGCATCCATAATAACATTACTTTATCACCAGGTGCTACGCTCTTCACACCATCTCCCACTGACTCCACCATACCTGCACCTTCATGACCAAGCACAATAGGATTGCCTTCTAGGTCAGGTGATATGTCGGTACTCCATCCCCACACGAAATGAGCATCAGTTGCACAAATACCTGCGGCCACCAGTTTAACCCTCACCTCTCCCTTCTTTGGTGGATCAACAGTAATGTCCTCGATCTTGCATGGCTCACCCTCTTTCCAGAGCACAGCTGCTTTGCAGTTAATTGTCTACAAAATAAAAATAATATACTGCAACTAAGCAAGTTAACATCTTGGCTATTTTGTATTAAAAAACTTTAAGCTTAAATTTCCATTTGCCAATTACCAGAATGATATTAATCAAAAACAATAAGATCTAGGCTTTTCATACCTTTCCCACAGTGGACATAATTATTATTTTTATTAAAACTGATTATAATTATTTAACCGTTTAATTTTTTTTGATGATGTGGTCTAACCCTAAGCAAAATGATGTCTGGTTGTCAAAAATATGTGTACTTGCATTTATACCGTAATTGAACACGTATAAGTTATACAATATACAGCTGCTGTAGTTCAAGAATGGCCAGGCTTTACAAATACAGGGGGTGTGGAAGGTAAGTTGACCCCAAAATTTTTCCATCTCTTCAGAATGTGTTACAAATTTTCCAAATAAACCTAGTAACTTTCAATAGACTTTAGGTGAAATATTCTTCATATTTTAGATCGCATGACAAATTTTTGAATTGCCCTCCCTTGGTTATTTCTGCTTTATGAGCTAATTTATCTGATGTTTACTATTGCATACAATCTCACATCAATTTCCTTTTATTGGCTTTTCGGCTTAACTCGCTTATTATTATAACCTTGAAATTCAGAAACAGTGTTGTAAACGAGTAAATTGTAATTTCCTCATGTCAATGTTTATTTATTATATTACTCATTTTCTATTAATAAAACTTAATTTATCAAGTTAAGCTCATTATGGTGTTTAAATTAATTAAAATGAGAAAGATTATTCTGTTTCTTTAAAAATAAATAAAACAAATTACTTGATCAAATAAACTACCTTGCATATCATAACTTCAAAGAAATTACTATTATAAACGTTGGAAGAGGTGGTAAATAAAAAAAATTCTAATCTGATTAGTGATATACTCAAGTGTTATATATGTTTTACTTTTCCTCTACACCATGAGGGGCCATCCTTAAAGTATGTACGGAGTTTTTCGCTAACCCCGTTACCCCCTCCCCTATTATACACAGAAAACAGATTTTGCTAATGTCTATACGCTCTTCGTATGCTTTTAGTTTACCCCCAACTCCCCGACAGTATATGTACTTTATAGATGCGCAATAATCTGAGAATAATTCCTTTGGTAACAGAACTCTCAAGTGATCTGTCAAAAATTTGTGATAAGAACTACAATAAAATACTTATTGGTGAAATGCTGATAGTGGTGGGCAAGGTACTTTAAGTTGTTATTCCCGGTTTGTTTATTTTTAATTTTAGTATCTAACTAAAAAAAGTTAGTTAAAAAAAGTTTTAGAAATTTTTAAATACCACGCTGATATCATTGCAAGTTAAATGTATAGGACATTAATTTAATTAGTGCAATTCTAATTGTAACATCAAGTATTTCTTTTATATTTGTGACAAAACACTTGATACAATTTTTGTCACCGGTGTGTAAACTTTTGTCATATATCCAATTGAGAACAGGACTTTTAGCCGGTCTGTCAATATTATAAGCTCTGGGCCAGTATTTCTCCACAAATCTCTTTCAGTGGCTCTGGCTAATGAAAAGCTCTATCACTGATAGCCTATCAGTAATATTGCAAGTAATTGATCCTGCTAATCGAGCTCTTAAACAAACAATCAAAATTATACAACTCCAGCTGATATACATTGAGACGTTATTTTAAATGATTTTTCACCAAGATTGCCTTTGATTGCTTTTGGTAAAATTTACATAAAAAATAACCTAAACTATATTAAAAGCAACTCATATAGAAACGCATACAAAAATCTTTGATTAATATTAAATGACTGACCAAGATCATATTTAAATTCACTTCCGCGGATAAATATTTAAATAAAAATGTATTTTTACCCTTCCTTATGGATAACAAGAAGAATTCAATTGAGTTACGAAATAATATGTTTGATTGCCAATGATTGCCGTAATTATTGGATTAATTCAAAGTCCATACGTAACCTGCTCCAACCAAGAATTATTGGTCTTGAATGCTCAAATAAAGAGAGTTTAACTGATACTGGTAATTTTAAGAATTGTACTATGTAAGACTTGCCTTTTAGGAAAGATTAAATAAGTGCACTAAATACATTTGTGCAAAATCAAATTAATAATAGTTCCTTCATTACGTACGCAGCCTAAAAGGGGGGATGGGGTCCAGACAAATTGTACGAAGTACCCTACTTAATAGTCGTGACTATGGCTGCGCAAATTCTAATTTGAAAAAAGTGACCAGCTAATATTGAAATTAAAGAAAGTTTATTTTGACATAAATTGAGTTTACTTTTATGACGCACCTATAAAAATGATAAATAATGATATAAAATATGTACATGAACAGTGTTTTTATAGAAATTCTTATTACATTTAAGTTTGATACAATGGTAAAATGCTTCAATATTAGACAGGTATTGTGACAATTTAAAAATTGATTTAGGCTAATTTCTACATGGAGAATCGATTAGTGAAGGTCACAAACTTGAAAACATAAAAACCTTTGATCTAGTAATGTTTTTTAGATAAAAATCTCAGTTTTCTTTGTTTAACTAGGTGAATGAGCATAACATAAAATTTTAACTTATGTATCTTATACAAACAACTAGAGGAGAACAATATAAGCATTTTAAAGAGCAAGTTAAACAACAAAATCTAAAATAATCCAATTTGAACTTATATTTCATGGAAGATTCCTTGTAGTTTTGAACACCCTGTTCACTACATCTTAAAATACATGTTAGCTTAAATTTGCGCAGCCATACTGATTGGTGTTCACCTTTTATGTATTTTATTAATATAGAAAAGTTAATTATTATTCTTGTTTATTACAAACAATAAATAATTACTTTCATAAAAATAATTTATATAACATTGATTAATTTATAAAGATAATTTCTTTATAATTATAATCTTAATTAAAATGTTTTTTAAGCTATTTATCTTAATAAATATAAACTAAATATATGTCAAAATAAACTTTTATATTACTATTTGTTAGACATTTAACAAAAGTAAATTATAAATATTTGAAAAATTATTTCAAATTATAATTTACAAACAATAATAACCAAGATCGTTAAACATGGTACAAAGATCAAAATTTTTAACAAAATTTTCATTAACTATAATTTGTTTAATTGGACTAATCTATCAAACAATAGATATTTTAAGTGATTATTTGAGCGGTAATACTGTAGTTACCTTAAATGTGAAAAGACTTGATAACGAATCCATCCCTGCCCTCACGATCTGCACACCCAACTGGCTCTCAATAAATAAACTATGGCAATTTTCAATTTATAATAAAATGTACACCGATTATTGGAATAAACTTAATATTAGCTATGAAGATACTTTAATAAATAATCCTGGTTTATTGATACCATATGACCTTAAATTAAATACACAAATTGCAAACTTTTATGAACAACTCAAAGAGGATTCACCTAGATACTACCTGTATTATTCTTCAATTTATCAAAAGATGAAAAATTTTAGCATTACTTTTATATCAAATAAAAGTGACGAAGGTCTATATAATGTTAATGCTTTTGGAGCTAAACGACAAGGTGATAAGTTTGAAAAACAGGTTATTTATCATAAAACTCAGCCTGTTGAAAGTTTCAATTCACGTGATAAATGCTTTACATTTTTTAGTTTCTTGCAAAAGGAATGGCGAGAGGTTAAATCAAGATTGAACCAAATTTATCTTGGAATAAAACTAAACTACAAATATTTTCCATTGCATTATAAGCAATTTAAACTAGCTATTCATTCACCAAATACTTTGCCTGATAACTGGCAATTCTTTCGATTAAATGAAAATAGTTATCAATCATACTCATATACCCAGGTTAATACTGAACTCCTTGGCACAGGATATGACACAAATTGCTTTGAATATAACCTAGATCACAAATATGCAAACTTCAATATGAGATCCGATTGTGTCACATCTTGCGTACAAAGATTTGTCTCAAAAATATGTTACCCTGGACAATGTGGCCAAGAAGAATATTTATTAAGATTTGAAATGGTTGATCAAAACAATTTTTGGAAAACATGCAAGAGCAATTGTTATCAATATTATTTGCAGCGTGATAACATTAAGGCAACTTGTGATCATGAATGTCGCATGGATTGCAAATTTAAATATTATCTAGTTCAAAATAAAAATGAACTTTATTATAAGGAAAAGTATCTAGAAATGGACATTTTCATAGAACATAATAGTCTACCAGATATTGTAATCAAATATATACCTCAAACATCTCTTATGTCATTTGTTTGTAATTTTGGAGGACTGGTAGGCTTATGGTTAGGCCTCTCCATTTTGACCATTTTTAAAGAATTCAGCAATGTTTTCAATTTAATAATCTTGCAAAATATTTTTAATTGTTTAATATTTAAAAATATGTTTAAATTTAACACTAAAATTACTAACATTAAATTAAAACCACAAAAAATGTTTAATATAAAGTTAGTATTACCAAAGCAAAGAAGTAATATTGTTCAAGATTATTGAATAGATGTAAGAATATCTTACTTTTGAGAACAACTTTGATCAAATCTACTAGATTTTTCAGATATTTCGGGAGGAACTCCTTCCCTTTGTCAATGAGTGCTGGTCTTCAAGTGAAGTCCAGCTCAAAGCCAGTACTACTTCAGCAGTTGGTGAGAAGGAATATGATAGGAGGCAATAACGAGGCAATAAATATGTGTTAATTGGTGACAAATCAGAGTTTTTCATGAATTTGTTTATTTCACAAAATTTCACAAAAGGGAAGGAGTTCCTCCTGAAATATCTGAAAAATCTAGTAGATTTAATCAAAGTTGTTCTCAAACGTAAGATATTCTTACACTTATTCAGTAATGACCAGAAACAACTACCAAGATCTCAAAGAAATTATATCACTGAAGCAAATAAATAACAAGCTTGGTCATACCTAAACATTAGCTATGCCTTCGACTGTACAAGAATTACCTTGCTACAAATTATTTCCAAATATCAAATGGAAATCTGTTTTAATTTGGGTTAAAGAAGGGATAAATTTGAAGTTATGTTCAAAAGATGATTACAATGAGAGCATAAACTGAGTTAAAGATGAGTTAAATACTATTAAATTAATTGAATGTTAAATACAAACGTTTAGTAATTGATGGTAAAAGTATGACATCTTCGGGAGTAATCACTTCTTTCTCAATGAGTTGTTCTTCAGTCAGCACTCGTTTATTATCTGCGGAGACATCCTTTCGGTTTCGCGATTGTCTCATAAAAGTCTGTTTCTTACTCTTAGACGAAACTGAATTTGGTTTTACAGAAACTGAACTCATTTTAAATCTGTGGATATCTATAAATATATGGCATTTAATAGCAATTCATTTGACTCCAAAATATCAAATTTGTTTGATTTGCTTCCGAATCACAATTTAAATAAATTTCAATTTCAATTCAAAATTCATTAAATATCGATAAATGGGATAAATTTGCTAATAATTGCTAATAAAATAAAACAAACATCTAATCAATGGGTAGTCATAACAACAGTCATAACATGACTGACATTAAATCTCATGGATAGGCGGCGCTCTTACCTCATAAACTTATTCCTCTATAAAACCATCTAGTTCAGCTAATTTAAATTTGCAAATATTTTATTTATTAATATGTAATAATTTGTTTGAAATACAGAATAGTGAATAAATATTTGGAGATCTAAATTCTAACTATTAGACGAGTTTAAATTGAGCATGGTTAGTTTGGTGCTGGTTTAGAATAAATGACTTTTAGTTAAATCATCCCTGATGGAATCCATTCGCTTCTTCGCCCTCTGAAAGGCCAAAACAACTGATAATATGTTGAGTTTTATAGAATCGACTGAAGAAGTCTTCACTTTATATTTGTCTTTATTTATAAGAAGAGGTCTTCTAAACAAATGATAAAAAGGTCTTAATATATATATATATGTATATATATATATAATTCAAAATATATTACTCGGTTTGAATGAGTAAATCCAAATCAATGTCCACCGAACCGCTCGACTCGGATTGAAAGCCATAATTATTGACACATTTTGTGGTCTAAAGGGAGTAATTGTTTAAAACTTTTGAAAAGACCCTTTGATTCTCACATTGAGTTGAGTGGAGTCGTAATGAAAGTTATGAATAACCGGAGCACAACCCACGAAGAATTGTCTCATTCTTTCTATTCGATTGTTCACAAATGGTTTCCAAGTATTAACTATTAAAGAATGTCTGCCTCTTCTGATGGGTATCTCAACCAAACCATAGGATTCAGAGATGAGACGATTGCAATAATCAAAGGATAAAACCTTCAAATAAAGAGTTGGCCCCAAATCTAACAAATTGTCGCTATTTTTCGACTTCAAATCTATTTCGAAAGGCGTTGAGAATGAAGATATCCCGAAATCATTTGTCCAACATTTTTGTGTCGTCCCATAAAATGATGAATTGCTTACAAAACTCCAATTCTTATTGCTTTCCATATAAAAACAAACACAAGAATTGAAAGCTTCGAAGCCTTTCGATGAAACTATCGACCAATTAATCAAATTAAGCACTCAATCAATTAATTACTATATAACCAGTAAGTTTGTGAGCTAGTGCAATTACTAATTGAGAGGGACTGTGATCTTTTCTATTAAAAGCCATATACCAAGTACAAAAAGCTATGTATTGTGCTCCTTACTGGTGTGCAGATCTTTGCGGTCATACATGCAATTCATATCTCATATAATTTATTGAAAATTTAAATATTGTGGAGAAAAACCATTTTTGTCTCACAAATGACAAACAATTTTGTTTTAATGGATTACCGATTGTGCCGTTTATGACAATCAGAGTATCACTCGAGACCTCATTCAAGGCTTGAGATATCAATTCACTCATTGTTTGATAAATCGGTGATAATTTGATGGTTCAGTTTAATCACTCAAAACAAAACACAATAATTGCAAACAATAAATACAAATAAGAAGTTATATAAAAACTCATTTTTCAAACTCTATTCACTAATTTCCTATTAGAGTCTAAAGAATCCCTTCTCCTCCTCTCACCATATTCTGCACGTTATATATTCAATATTTATAGGGTGTGCTGGGAGAGTGAATGAGAGAGAGAGAGAGAGGGGGAGTGAATGAGAGAGAGAGAGAGAGGAGAGAGGGAGTGAATGAGA
>JAQIWF010001309.1:0-12508 GCA_034694965.1 Ceratozetes gracilis | reverse complement strand
GGCCGGCAGCCAAAATCGAGGGGGCCCTCGTTTCTTTACGTTTTTGTATTACAATTTTTCGCGAAGCCCAGGGGGGGATTTTTCCCAAATCTCAAACCTCAGGGGGGGATTTCCGGCAAATCCCCCCCCTATGACTAACCCTGGTGTTGGGCAATTTTGTCACAAAGCCCTCTAGTGGAGGTATTTTGGTAAATACCTTAACAGGTCTAGGATTGTCAATAAACATTATGTTAAAGATTTCAAAATTGTGGGAGGAGTGGGTGCAAAACTTTCGAATCCTAGGGGTATTTTGGCAAGATTCATTCCCTTGAAGTCATACAACTATTCTGACGGAACTTATTATAAGATAAGCAAATGTTTCAAATGATTAAACTTTTATAACAAGGTTGGTCGACAACTTTAGTGGGCGGGTTTAGGAAAATTTCTCCACAGACCTATTGTCTGTCCAAAAATTTGCCCATAGATCTAATATATGTCCATAGATGTAATGCAACATTGAGACCCCTTTAACCATCTCTGGTTTGTAATTCAATATGTTTTTCATTGAGTTTATTACGAATAAACTGTTGAGGTATATATCCAGTGTTGATATGAAGTCCACTTTTCAGCTTAAGTTAAGTTATTTTCTTCGAGAAAGAATTGAAATCATTTTTATAGTAATAATCAATTTTATTGGAAATATATTTTACAATCGTCTAAATCATTGATTATGTGCTCAACTCATACAGAATTATGAATTTAAATAAAGAATCGATTGATTCAAAGGCACTAATCTTCAGAAGTCGTTCTTCCCATCAAAGTCTGGGTTTAATTCTAATAATAATAATAATAATAATAAAAATTAAATAAAAATGATTTACAAATTGGGCGCCGTTTGAAAAGCAAATAAAGAGTTGGTTTAAGAACTATCAAAGCGTTTGTATTAATAGAATCTTTAAAATAAAATGTATTTCATTATAAAATCACTTTTAAAGGGATCAATAGATCGATCAAAAGCTCTCGAAAATCAATTAAAAAATGTATATTAACTTCATTTTCGTTAATTTGAAGAAACGATGTTTTCTATAATATTAAGATTTAAGTTAACATTTGATAACAATATCTCTCCTAATATCTCACTAGAAATAATAATAATTACAATAAAAGGTTTGATTATAAATATTGGTAATCATTATTGTAATATAAATCAACATTTAAGGCAACAATTGATTTGTTTTCAATTTATAGGATATAATACAAATGTGAGGCAAATCAATATTTCTTTTACCTCGAGTTAATTATGAGCCAAAGTGTCACTCATTTGATTAATCATTAGTTCTAACCGTTATTTTACATTCAAAACAGAATTAGTTTTCAAATATTATATAATTATAAAACAAATCAATCGAATTGAGAACCAATTTGTCATCAAAACTAAAGTTGTGTTTAAAATATTATCCAATTCTTAAGTGATTGCAATATGGATGCAAATATTAACCTTGTATAGTTCTAATGTAAGGGAACTATTTAAACACATTTGTCTCAAAGCTTTACAAAACAAAATTAGATAAAAATATAGAACTGTTTAGAGATTATTGCCATCAGTATTGCACTCTAGAAAGGGATCGGTTTAAGGTCTCATTTAAGCACTCAATTGATTCTCATTAAGACAGTTATGGCACAAAACGGGCGACAATCGGATCAAATCTAAGCAAATACTTGGCATTTATATTACGTTCACTCATATATTCTTTTCCGATATTTACAAGTTTATATGAAACCATCAATTTTGTGACCTTTGCTTAAATTATCCAAATTGTTGTCTTTATTATCAAAAATAATATAAAATACTCTCACTTTAGTCTCAAACCATTTCTGAGTTTAAAAATTCGATGATTTGGCGTCAAAACGAGTTTTCATTTCTGGTGACTGTCTTATAGATGAAAATGTTTTACCGATAGGAAGAACTTTGACATCGATTGCAATAATTGAGAATATTTTTGTTCAGTTATTTCTATCGTTAATATTACGACACTTTATTATTATCGGCATTGAGTCGAGATGTGTGGCTACTGTTAGGCATATTTGTGTCGATATTATAGTAAAACAAATCACAACTTAATAATTAACCGATAATTAGCTGCAAATCGTGTTAATTGTGTTAAATTCAAACAACTTTTAGACGCATATTATGGACGGCATTCAAAGGCAATTCAGTGTTGAATTAGAAGTCATTTCTGTAATGAGTTGTACTTAAGTTTGCAAAGACTGCCAACAAATCATACAAAAAACAACACAAAATGGAAACAAATGATGAGAAGAGACTTTAAATTTGATATCAGTTTCTAATAATATTAAGTTATTATGAATGTCAACACAAAACCATTACAACTAAGAGGAAGGGGTCGACCCGTTCTCCAGTTGATGTATTGGCGACTGCAGACATGAGACGGCCGGCGAAGAAGTATTAATTAAATTGATTGGCGATCGGTTCACAACCATATGCTGTTGAATATTGACTGCACTCGAGTTCAGACTCTGGTTGGCGTTCCTTAACACTGAATACACGTTTTCTACTCGACTCAGTTTATCGAAGAATGGGATCAAATCATTCAACTCAGTGTCGTTCATATCATCGAACCAAGATGCAACCGGCACCTATAATGTCCTAATTGGGTCAAACTATGACATTCCACTCCATTACTCACAGCATTGTCCGGATGGAAAATATAAGAGGCGGGTGAGTTGTCGACAATCACTACTTTATTCAAATCCCTTCCAAGTCGTCCCAAATCCTAACGGAATAAATGAATGAATGAAAAAAATATATACTTTAATGAAGTGAACAAACCTTAACATAATTTCCTCGATAAAAAACGCACGACTCTCTAAAAAGTCGGGCTCTAAATACTCCCCACTTGTCGAGGAGATCAGCCACTGGATCGGCATACTATTAGAGCAAATCATTAGAGGGTTGGGTCGGTTGTAAATGTAGGCTTACTTTAGCCAAACTGGCAGTAAATAAGACACATTCGTAGAGTTCTCCCATTTTTTGGAGGAACTCATCGACATAAGGCCTTTTGAGGACATAGACCTGATGTATAGTGCCGTCGATCTCAACGGGAACTATGAAGTCTGCGTTATTAATGGGCTATAAATAGACCGCAAATCAATATTCAATCAATTATTCAAACATTCAATTGTCTCACTTTGAAAGAGCTGTGGACTAATGTCTCGTCCAAATCGATAACTAAACATATTTTATGCGAGTCTTGACTTTTGATATTCGGTAACAAATACTTTCCCTGAGACTAAAAACACAAATATTCTTAAATAACATTCAAATACTTTACAATATTTTGACAGAAAAAGTAAACAAAAACTTATGTAATATTTGAAAAGTAAATAAACAAAAAGATCAAAGACTCGATTTAAAGACAAAGTTCACAATTATGGCAATGAGTCAAAGAGGTATACCTTTGGGAAGTACTGTCCATTTTCTTCTGAGTGTAATGAGTTGTTCTGATTATAGTTCGGCCGAAAACAACACAAAAGAGTATTCAAAATGCTTTTATGTCTCGGCTTTTTGATTATCCTGAAGGCTATTACAGAAAAGACAACAAAATTCAGTCATTTATTCGACAAATTGGCAACAATTTTGATCAAGAGATAAGTGGCGGACATATTATGTTCAGAATAAAAGAAAAAACATTTATTATACTCTCGATAGTAGTCTATTGTAAGCAATATATCGGTTGAAAAAAAGATAAAATTATAGAAATATTCGTAAAATAGAGAAACTATCAGTTATTAAGTGTATAGAAGTAATGGAATGCAATCAAAGGACAACTCATTTACTGATAAAACACTTAATACTAAAAATATTATAATTTTTAAATAAATTACTCCTATTTTGGAGTCAATCAACACTTTATAAGACTATTTACATTAAAATTGAGTCATATTTGAGATAATCATAAACTATATTAATTCAATCACTTTTGACTCTTAGTTATTCAAAAATTATTAAAACATTAACTTAAAAGATAAATATTTATAATTGAGTGATATAAAGGAGCAAGATGAATAGATCAATGCAAGATTATGTCCACTTTTCTCAATACTAACATTTTAATAACGAAAACATTTGGTCACAAATCAGTTCAATAAAAGCCTATTATTTGTATTTAAATGATATAAACTTATTAAACAAAAGCACTTAATTGCAAGAATCGATTCAAAGAGTTCTGAAGCGAAGAATAATTAAATGAAAATCCATTGAATGACTAAAATATGAGTCATTTGATTGTTTTTAAGACCAAATTTGTTTCGCAAAATGCAATTACAGGCAAAAGAAATACTCTTTTCGTTTGAATCAATCGATTGGTTTTGGAGTCAATTAATTGATTAAAGAGTGGATAAAACAATGGATAAAACAATTGATAATTGAGTCAAATGGCAGACATTTTGAGCCAATGGTATAGTGAAAGCCAGTGGTAAACATAGGCTGTGTTGAGAGCACAGGCATAGCATTACTGACCTGTTTCTGAATCTGGTCTATAGTCGTGAATGCCTTCATCTTTCGTCTCCTCTCTGTTCGCCTGAGTTATTATGGACTGGGAGTCCATCGATGACCGATACTTATATGTGGACCACAGACCTGACTGGTCTTATATGATGGCCACCGATAGATAAACATTTACTAATGAAAACATTGAATGCATTCAAAGTCTGATATACTGTGCATTGAATACGCGTTTAACGCATTCAACCATTTAGTCAAACACTCAATGAAATACTCAAAACACAAACAAATCCTCTAAACCTTCACTCAAATCACAACAATTACGTAATACTCTCCTCAAAGGGTTGACCCCACACTTGATTACTCCCCAAACACTCAATTAGCAGGTATTCAAAGCAAAGCACGTCATTCGTTGTAACACTTTAACACATTTCGCAATCAATGCCATAATGTGTGCCTCAATCAGTGCCAAAAGTGTCGCTCCCTTTTGGTCTTAAAGATAACACAACTTATGGTCAATACCTCAGAGATTGAAACATAATTTTATTATTAAAGACAATTTAGAAACAATCTATTGATTCAAGTATTGACTCATTTTTCTAATAAATCATTTGATTATAAAATAGAAAACATATCGAAAGTGAGACTAAAGGACTAAAAGCACTTCAATTACATTTGAGGTAAGTTTAAGAGTGTGTTCTGTCCAGAGGGCAGGTAGGCCACATTTCGGGATCGGGACAATTGGGTTGCGATGTCTTCGGCCGCTTCCAATCGTCTCAATTCGACTAAAGCCTCTCCACATTCGCCGAATGATTTGGCCATAAGACTGGCTGCTTGTGAGTCCCCCTCAGCGGTAATAATGGCGGCCTTTTTATGCTGTTCAGCCTTTTCCACCAGAAAGCGAGCCCTCTCTGCCTCCTGTTGTGCCACTTGTTTTAGTTCTACGGCTGCAGTGAATTCTTTACCAAATGTCAAATGTGTCTGAAATCAAATCATAAATGCATTCAATTCTCAATACTTTTGATTCTTATCTTGAATTCAATAGTTGTAAGCCTTTTGTCGAAAGGGTTTTTCTAAACATTGGATAACTTACGAGAGAAATGTCATCTAAGATGAGTCCGAACTGATTGGCTCTTTCTGTCAGTTCTTCAGATACTTTCTGAGAGACGATCTCTCTTTGAGTGATGAGTTCTCCCGCATCGAACTGAGCCTTCAATTCAATTCAAGTTAAGTAATTCAATGGTTAAGACATTAGAGGACAGACCACAACGGCTTTCAATATTTCATTGGTAATCGACGGCAAAACCCTTTCGTCATAATCTTCTCCTAAACTCGTGTAAAGTTTGGGCAACTCTTTAGGAATGGGTCGAAACAGAATACGAAGAGTTATGTTCACATTCTGTAAATCTGAACAAACATTAAATGAGAGGAAACGGCAAACAAATGGTTATACCTTTACTGCCGGTAATAACGGGTACATTACGGGGTCGGGACCTAATGTCATATATGATTGCTCTCTGCACCCAAGGAATTAGAAAGTGTGTGCCCTCTCCTATCACATATGGCTTCACACCAGTGAACCGGTCAAATATGACCGCTCGGGAACCGCCATCCACTGCACCACAAAATTACATCTTTTAAAACATTGCTTTCAATTAGAGGATGAGTTATACCGTTATAGAGAGAGGTGTTCACTACTGACGCTCCAATGGCCAGACCCACACCAAGTTTGCCGATTGAGTTAAGAAGTTGTGCTGCCATTGCACTCGGGATCAATCAAAGTTCACTGCAATGATAATCAAAGATTGAATCAGAATTTTGTCAAAACAATTGACATGTGATTCACTCAATACTATCACTGCTTTCAGATGTCACCACTCGATGCACACACTTTACATATCGCACGTAATTTATTCATCATATCTAACGTTCTCTATAACCAAATTTAAATTGAGCCATAAATTATAGACCAAGACACTACCAAGACACTTCTTGAAATTATAAGTCCAGAATAAGATGTAATCCCCGACAGAGAGTATGAAAGCTCGTCATAAACCGTAAATACGACATATCCTTCACCTCTGCATCAAATCTTCAGATTCTTAATCCCATATTATGGGGCATAACCTCACTTTCACTTAAACGTAATTTATGAACGAAAATGTCTTTAATAGTCACGTGTTCTGTAAGTCTATTTCCTCTTCTCTTTTCCCAGACATTCAAAGGTATGATTTGTTTTCATTATTTATAAATTAACTCAATTTTAATAACAATTAACTCAATGTCTGAGAATTTCTCTCAATTTAGTGTTAAAATTGAGATAATGTTATAAATGTGACAAATTTGGTCAAAAGATAACCAAAACGTGTCAATCAATTAATGGATTGTTTTTTACAGGACGTGATTGTCGGTCAAAATGAAGACAATTCTGGCCAATCAAATCGTGAAGATTCCCGACGGAGGTATTGAGTGATATGTTGTGAACCAATTGAACTCAAATTTGTTTATATTTAGTGTCCGTTAGTGTGAAGAACCGAATAGTGAGAGTTCGGGGACCGCGGGGTCTACTCGTCCGGCAGTTTAAATCCCAATTAGATATGGAACTGATGGGCAAACATAGACTTCGAGTGCAGAAGTGGTTCGGAAATAGGAAAGAGTTGGCCACAGTTCGCACCATTTGCTCGCATATCGAGAATATGATAGTGGGGGTCACCAAAGGCTATCTCTACAAAATGAGGACAGTCTACGCCCATTTCCCCATCAATGTGACCACCAGTCAGGGCAATGGTGTCGTTGAAATTCGTAACTTTTTGGGCGAGAAATATGTGCGAAGAGTTGAGATGCAGTCGGGAGTGACTTGTGTTAACTCTACGGCACAGAAGGATGAGCTCATCCTTGAGGGCAATGATATCGAAGCGGTCTCCCGATCGGCGGCACTCATCCATCAGTCGACTCTCGTTAAGAATAAGGATATCCGAAAATTTTTAGACGGAATTTATGTCTCGGAGAAGACTAATGTCGTTCAGTCCTAAACCATTGATAACCGAATGTCTTATTTGGAAATAAAACAATTTATTTGAAAAAAATGAAAAATTGTTGAATGATTTGAATGGCTTTCAATAAAATCGAGAGTTTTTTCTATGAATTTCAGTATTTCTCCTAATATTGTAAAGATAGTGAAATGAGTGGACACACCATAAGTGCCGACTCAATGGTTAACTTAATTTATAAATCATTTTTTGGCGAAATTCTTATCCATTGAGTCATATCCTCTTTGAGATCGGTATCGCTTTTGTTTTATTCTGTCCTCTAAAGAGTCACTTTCAGCGGCGCTTTTAAGCAATGGTTTTATGAATTGTGCGGAACTGGAGCTCGAATTGAACTTATTTTCTGCCTTTTCTTCTTCTTCATAGGACTTGACATTATTTTTTCGCTGACATTCCCTCCAAACGGCGTTTTCGACCATTTCTTTTCGCTTTCGTTCCAACTCTTCGGCTGAAAGTTTCTTAGACTTCGAATTAGTGGAAGACTTGACATCAAAACGCTTTTCAATTCTTCGTTCACTTCTTGAGTCACTTTTGAGTTCTTTTAGTTTATAATCATATTTGCGATCGGAATCTCTTTTGTGGTCATATCTATCTCTGTCTCGATTTGACTGATAGTTGTGTCGTTTCTCACCTCTGGTATCATCTCTTTCTCTTCTATGTCTTTTGTGGTCAGACCTAACACTGCTGTCACTGTCACTACTTCTTCGTTTTGATGACTTCTTTTTCTTCTTATGTTTCTTATGTTTGTCTTCAGCCAAAGTGGACTCTAAAATGGTTTTTAATTTTTTGAGTTTTAAGGGATTGTCTAACAGTTTCTTTCGTTGTTCGCGTTGTTTCACTCGAATCTCATATAACGGATCTTCTCTTAGTTTTGCGGCCAAATCTATGGTAACCAAAGATCTATTTGTTTGATTCGAGTCAAAGACAGAGCCGGGAATTTGTGGTTCAAAAGCGTCCAAATCTCCTTTGGTTTGTGTCTCTTCCGAATGGATTACCTCAAAGGTTTTGTCAATCCTCCGACCCGTTAGATATTCTTCCTTGTCCACTAAACCAGTCACTCCCTTATACATCCAATCCATGGTCTTATTGGCAGTTCTTAAGATCCAAAACTCTGATATATTGTTTTATTTACAACTGTTTGACAAATTGGATGTAAACACAAATATTTGAGACCTATTCAAGAGATGTCACCACTTCTTACAATTTCCACCACAATTCAATCAAATTCATTTCAAATATCCAAGATACTTTTAATAGATAATAAGTTTTAATCTACAATATTGACTAAATGTACCATTATTATTTTTTACAAATAATATCATTGAAAACAAAAATTCTAATTGATCATGGTGATGGTGTTGCATCAATATAAGACAATCAGCTCTTTAATTAAATCTTATTAAATGTGAAACAAATTCTTTACTATAAATAGCTCTAAATTATACTTAAGTTATAAACAAAACCAATTGAAATGTTATCAACGCAAGTATTATCTCAGGATAACCTGTACTTTGAAAACTCCCCTTTCCATCAGGCTCATCTTTCCAATAACTAACTTAACAAATAATTTTTTGCCGAAGTGAATGGAAAATTAATTGGTTTTGTAGGGCATAAAATTTAAATGCTCCTGTTTGTTTAATATTATTTCTACTTTTAAAATTATAGAGAAAATAAAGTACAAGATTATATCACAAACTTATTTGGAAAGATGATCACCATGCATATTTCAGATTCATTATTTGTACTGCCTCAGTGAAGCAGGTATACAAATCTGAACTTAAAATTATTTCTACAATAAATTTGCTCAAAATGAATAGTTTCTGTCTAATGAGATGAGCTTGATCAAAAGATTGTAATAATTAAAATCAAAGTTTTTGCAAATATGTTGTGAAAAGCATTAATTTGTATGGTTTTGATAAATAGACTGAAAGCTTATTTCGGCTCAGATTTTGGGAAATTTGGGCCAAAACTGTGATTAGTCCCCAAATAATCGAAAGTCTATGATATAAGAGTTCGATTGAATGGGTTATCAAAGAATAGGTTTTTGCAAAACCTCTAGAATTTTGAGAGAAATGTTTGGCTATTGTGAGGGAAAAGTAAGGCTTTTGAGGCATTACATAAGCATAACATAAGATATGTGAATAGAAATCCGAATCCAGTGCTGTTATGAATGCGTGGTGTTGTGTGAGCACAGACTGAGAACCATTACCTCACCTGTAACTGAGAGGCTATAAGTTTTAATAAGGAATGCGTGGGAACTGCACTGATATTGAAGTTGACTGGAGCTAGTAGTCCTGTCTCACAACTACTGCACCGGCAATTCAAGTGCCAGAGCTTCGGAACAGTAGCTGCATTACCGTTAAGGTGCTCTTTGACTATGGCTGTGCTCTGGTGCCAAATTCGGCCCATTCTTTAGTTTTGTTGCATTCAATATCTGTTGACAATAGAAAAACGGCTACTTTTCCTACTGTTCCTACTGTTCTGTATTTGGAAAACTTTCTCTTTGGGTGTGGGCTCTCTTCGTATGTTTTACTTTCTAAAAGTTTATAGTGTGAGCCCTGTTTTCTCACGCTTTCCGGTATAGTCCCTCCGCCACAGCTTCCGATTTTTAGATTTCCAATATTCCACTCTTATATCAACACTAACTCATACCCGAAGGTAGGCATTGATGGTTGTGATGGGCATACCCTCATAACACAGTCTTGGTAGGCATAGGTGGGTCATTTGGTCGACCAGATGTTCTAATATCAATACGTTATCATAATTCTTGGACTGCTTTCCCTTTTTAATAGTAAGTCCCCTCTTATATAATGCATTACATCCTGTCATCCCATCTACACGTCATTTCCCACGCAATGCATCTCAAGACCGAAATACTCATTGATTTACTTAACATTAGAACAGAATAGCTTTGGAAAAGGAAATGACATATTCTCAGAGAAAGTGATTCCACTTTGATTTTAATAGAAAATCTACATAAAAGAATCGCTGCTCAGACCAGCCCTCACTCAACTGTTCTCTATGAGTACCGATATGTTGGCCTAACAGTTAGCCAACTGTCCCACATAAACATCAAAATATATGCTTTACTTTTAGTCATCAGTCGTTTTAAAAACATTTTGGAATAAAAATTGTAAATTGAATAACAAAATAGCAAAATATCGAGACTTTCAATAATTTTAAGTCTCAGAAGTGATTTAGTATTGCAATGGATTTAAACTTATTTTAGAGTAATTGAGAACTGAGTCCATAAAATATAATTCAGTATAATTTAGAGCTGTTTAGTTGAAATTGAATTTCATAACAGTAAGTGTCCTTCTTTGAGGCACAGCAGGTATTGCGGGTATTGCTAGCATTGCCAGCACTGCCACTATTGTTGAGGTCAAGGCATTCAATCGGCAATAAAGTATTTTGAGCGCACAGACAGTCATTGCATGTCTTGACTGTAGTGTGGGAGGAATTTGTGTGAGGCACAATTTATAAGTTTCAAAATAATTTGTTCGTATAAATGAGTTGTGCTGCACAACCTGTGCACCTGCTGTCACACTTAATGCTAAGATTAACGTAAGAGAGACCGTCAGAGCCACTGACCTTTAATGTCAGTTTCCTTTATATTACTTTTAATATCGGTTCGAATTTCGAGTTTTCATTTGTCAGCCTTTCATACCTGTGCTCATTCTGAGCTCATTCTGTGCTCGTCATTCAAATAGAAGTTCTGTTGATTCTTTTTATTCGAGTCATCTGTCGTGTCATCAAATATCATATGAAATGCCAACAAATGATATCTGAAAAGACATAGCAATAGGAGTACGCCCTCAGCACTGATTATGTTTGTACTCCAAATCAATGATACATAAGTCAGGAATTAGAAGAAAAAGAATCACTACTGAGAACTGTGCATATTATGTGATAAATGCCCGGCTCTTTCAATGTCGCTTTGATTATGGCATTCAAAGTGAAATACCACTGAAAACCCGACACAATCTCTCATTCGTTGCATTCCCTCAAAGAGAAAATGATTTCATTGCCAGTCATTTACCTCTAAAAATAAATTGTGTCCAAAATGTTAAGGAGTTCCAAATCAGTCCCAATATTCTGGGCATCGATTTAATTGCCATTAAATGCTAGACTCAATGTAAACGCCTTAATGTCTTGTAATCATTATCTGCATTAATGGGTGTAGTCTTACACTTGTTTTCATTTGTATTCATCTTTTCGAGTATAAAAAGTGATATTATTTTGCTAATCAATAAAATGATAAAATAGTGTAGAAAACTGAGAAATACTGAATAAGTGATAAATTTAAAAGTTCTCCGATTAGTTTATAAATGATATTCTATTATAAACGATAATATTCTGATCATTTCAGACATTTGAAAACATTTTGAGTGAAATTTATTGTCAGTTATGTATGAATGCAATCAAACGTACAATTCTTAGATAAAAAAGAGGAGACAAAAGTGGATACCATTCCCTTTTGAACTCATATTAACTTCGATTCACAGGTATTTCTGGCCATAACTCTCAGGAGGCATATATTGACGTATTGCACGAAATACTGGAGCGCTTTCTTTCAAATCATTTACAGACCCAGACTTAGCTCTTCTTTTTTAGATATTTGAAGAATAGCCAAGGAGTCACTAATAATTACATTGCAAAACGCTACAAACATGTCCAATTTTCACCAACAATACAATCAAATTATTCATTGATTTTAATTAAATATAAATTAAAAATAAATTGTTTTAAAATAGTCATTAAAGTGATTAATCACTAATTAAATGTATGGTTGTATTTACAATATTATATTCATTTTTTCTAACATCTGATTTATCCACACTTTTCTCAATTTGTTAAACTGGTATTACAGGAACCAGGGTTAGTAATCCAACTCAAACTTCAGGGGGGGGATAGACCCGGATTTTTCCAAAAAAAATCCAGGAGGGGGATTTAGGGG
>JAQIWF010001308.1:0-12509 GCA_034694965.1 Ceratozetes gracilis | reverse complement strand
AACTAAAGAGTTATTACTAAATAACAAGGAATTAGTTTTGTTACCAAATGTTTGTTTTTGTCGCCAACTGTAAGAGAGCTGTAAAAACCGATTGCATATCCCTTTGGATGTCGGCCCCCAACCCTACCCTTCACTATCGCAAAGATTTTGTTTACAATTGAACCGCCGATAAAACATAAATTTCGGAGAAAACACACATAAATTCAATATAACAGAGACTTTACTATAATTTTGTGATTAATATGTGTTTTGCTTAACTAACTCTCACTCCATCTCTTCCTCTCCATTCCTCGCCTTTCCTCTCGTTCTTCATCTCTATTCCAATATTTATTTATTTTATTTTGAGGTTTGTGTACACTTTAGTGAAAATCTTAAACAAAATTCACATTTTTAATAATTAAAAATCTGCTTAACACTAATTCAAAGCTCACATCACATCTATAAACTTTGTGAGCACAGCATCTCAACCATTGCTTCAAAGTTAATGTCATTAATAAGTGGATTTCATTGACTTAAGAAAACTCATCTATTGATTCACAACACTTCACCATTTAAAGGTTCGTACATTTTCCTTGTCATTAATAATCACTCTTTATTAACAATCCTGAGCCAACATTCCCAACATTAGTTAATTACAACATTGAGAGTTCAAACTTAACAGGGAGAAAACTTGCATATACGTGGATTTGCACGTTTGCATTGAGAATGTGTGGCCAAAGACTGATTATTAAAGTCATTTACGAAAAGTGTTGACCAGTGTTGTAACTAGATATTTTTACATTTTATTTTTAATAAGTACATATTTCTAAAATTAAATTTTATTAATAATCGATGTTTAATTGTGCAGGTGCAACCACCAACAAACAGTTCTCTATTGTAATTGTAAATTTTAATATCCACTCAAAATACGATTAATTAACTCTCAATTCTTAGTGCTTTAATTGAGAAGTATTAAAATTAAGCTGGATAACCTGGATATAAGGTGAGTCAAATGTAATTAACACCTCTATTGTTACAAACTTGGAAGGAATAACTAGAAGTAAATGTAAATTAGATGTATGTTTATATTTGTGCCTGCGTACATTTGTTTGCAAATAGTATCATATTGACAATGATATTGTATATGGTATAATGGTTTTAAATAGCTTGCTCATCCATTAATTGTTGCAATACAATTGGTCTGATAACGAAATAAGTGATAAAAGAGCCGAATGTTTATAATAGTTGTTAACGAAAGCGATTGGTCTGATTGTATGTAATTGTCATATAATACAAGAGTTTATTGTCCGCTGTATTCACATATACTTTGAGATACATTTGAAAACATAATATTTATTTAATTGAAATTAATTTTAGATAAAATATCAGAAATTTATGGCAATTCATGTCCTGTCCTTTGATAGTGAGTTTCCAGTAAATGAATAGGAAATTCAATGTATATTCATATACGAAGAGATAGTGTGACTAAACATCACTTTATTGTCGAATATATTTATATATTGTGTGAGAAGTAGTGTCAGAGCTCTGAATATTAGGACAGACAGAGAGTGAGGCAAAAAATAGTAAAGCTGTCAAAACAAACATTAGCGCACAGTTAGGCTTATCGTCATATCCTGCCTGGGTGGTCATTCAAACAAATATAGCCTTGTTAATTCTATTATTTGCACCGCACACTCACTCGCATAAAGGCATTCCACGGTCTCGTTATCGCTGTGCCATTCAATTTTGAATTGTTGACAGCATACCTGTGCTCTCCATTGTGAACATCACTTAAACATATTTGTTTAGCCATTGATGCCAAGAGAAAAAAGTTTCATTCATTCAAATTCACTCATAATTTGTTGAATTTTTGCCTAAAACTCGGTTTTGTTTGACATAAGGATAAGGAGTCTATCCTTCGACTGATTGTATATATTGTGGCCATTGATTAGTCACAGACTTTGCCGATGTATTGCTGGATGCAAAATATGTGCACTAATTGATGTTTTTTCCTTTGGCTTAATATCATAGACTGGATGAGAGCTGAAAATCTCTTCTTTTTGTGTTCATATGTTTAGGTTATTCACTGTTATGTTTATATTTGATCACATTTTGTGAGGGAAGACCTCCACTATCGACCTCTCGTTCAAAAGTAAAATAAGTGAAAAAATGTAAACATTTGGAACGTATGGATGTCTTATATTTTGAGTTCTCTGTCGAGGTTTAAGAAAAATATTCGCCAAAACTTTCATAGACTATAAATGTATTATTTTCATAGTAATAGTCGTCTCATAATTCCCTTTCAAAGTGGAAGACGTATTCAAAATGTTTTTTCTTCGCTGACTGACTGACTGTCGCTCTTATACTCAGATAAACAGTTTTTACTTCAATTCTGACTCTATTCTCAAAGTTCTGACAAAATCTCGATGAGTTGACTATTGGATGGCACAGACATACAAGTGATGCCATATCTATAATATATAAAAATATATTTGTGTTTTCATAACTGTTTGCTTGATTTGATTTTGATGTGTAGTATATATACTGTTATCTTACGAGTGGTGTGTGTTTTGTAGCGAATAAAAAATCAGTTAAAATGCTTTGGAGACGATCACAAAAAAGTGATGAGAAGTAGTAGTGATCTGTAATCGACTGGTTCTGTGTATATATGATGAGCGCAAAACTATGAATTTGCGCTTCACCACTGTATAAACAGGATAATATTTACCCTGAGCTCAGTCTCTCAGTGCTACATGTGCTTCGATTTGTATTTCTATTTGTATTATATCTATTTCATCAGTCAAAGTGTATGTGTTCACTATATGGCTGTGCAGTCATCTCTAGGCACAGGAGAAGTGTTTTTCCTCATAAGTTGATGTCTCTCTCCCACAACTGCACAACACCTTTGCTTGAGATGTCTCTCCGGCCATAATCAGAGATATATTTAATGTGTGGTTTATATAGCATTTAATACAAGAAGTAATAGCGCTATAATTCAAATAACTATGGGATGAGTAGTGGAAGGCCTGCAAGCATTTGGTTTATATATGTGTTGAGCGCTTCTCTTATTCTAATCAGACCTTAACTGTGATCGATGTAATGGATGTGTTATTCTAACAAAAGGCCGCTCTCTTCGTGTGAAAGGAAACATTGATATATACCGTATATATCAATATATAATTTGTCTTTTATAGTGTGTATTTATCAGATGGTGTGCCTATGCTCTGGTACTCTGGCACTGGTATTAATACAGCCGATGGCAGTCACCGAATGTTATGCATAGCAAAAGTTTATTTTACTCTAAGCATAGACTAAGAGTGGAAACACTGTTATCTGAAATGTTGTGAATCTCACACCAAAACACAAAGTTATATACCTTTTGGTGTAATGGAAACATTAGTTTAATACCAGTGCTATGTGTTGGGGCACTGAAATTAGAGGCACCGAAAGCACTAGTGATCACATCTCATCATCTCATGTGCTCTCCGGGTGTGAAACTCGTTGTTTAAGTGGATAAATAATTTGATGGAGAAATAAAGGTTTGCCAGAAGAGTAGTAAAAACTTTTCTCCTCTTTCTCTCTGTTTTGTTTCCTCTTCTCTTCGGCTCTGAATCGACACAATCAGACAGTTGTCACAACTCTCATCACTCTTTCCACTCTTTGCCACTGATATTGTGTTTAGTTTATAAGCAATAGTCGGCTCACGAATAGCTAAACTATATTTTTATTTAATTTTATTTTGTTAGTCCTTTCAAGTCTGTCACTATAGAGGAGTGCATATAAAAAGCGAATCTACTCTTAAATCTTCAGTTCATTTCATATGTATGACAAATAAGACACTTCTTCTCAGTTGACAACAGATCCTTTGAGAAGAGTTTCGCAAAACTTCATATCAACTCATTATCGCAACAATTTGTGTATTAAATGATAACCAAATTATTGTTAACTATATTTCATAAATCAAGACAACTATTACGCGATAAATAAATATAACTTTTTATTTGTGTTTTTATAACAATTCTATTAATAATGAAAAACACAACCATTTGATGATAAGATAATTTGTGCGAAAATATGTGTAAACAAAATCAAAATCTCATTTCAGTGGAAAAATATCCAAACATTTGCTGACTTTCATTGAAATGGTTTTCATTCATATATAAGTGAATTCATTAAAAGACGAATTAAAAGTGAAAAACTGTAAAATCAAAGTGAAGTTGTCTTCACTGCAAAGCCAAGAGTAGTCCCTCATTGAGACCCTCAGCGCTCAGCATATCTCTAATGTCATTACCGTATTATTTAAGTGCAATTGACTGCAATCAAAGTTATCAATCAGTGCCAACACAGCTGTCAATCAATTCAATGGCCAACACATTAATGAGTCCTCAGGTCGACGCTCTTATGATGAGTAGTGGCAGCGCTCGACTCAACCCCTATTCTCAGAGCAGACACAACACTAACCTCTACACCACTCATAACTACGAATTAGTTGATGCCATACATCGGTCGGCCACTACTCTCCTCGAAGGTGGAGTCCATCAACACCTACACCACCACCAGAAGCCTCCGTATTCGTACATAGCGTTGATAGCAATGGCCATTCGGTCGGCACCCGAACAGAAGATCACTTTAAGTAGTATTTACAAGTTTATTATGGATCGGTTCCCATACTATCACGACAACAAACAGGGCTGGCAGAACAGCATTCGGCACAACCTCTCTCTCAATGATTGCTTTGTAAAAGTGGCCAGGGAGAAGGGAAAGCCCGGTAAAGGCAATTACTGGACACTTGACCCCAAATGTGAGGAAATGTTCGAAAACGGAAACTTCAGAAGACGTAAGAGAAGATCAAAGACATCAAACACTGCCAGAGAGGGCTCATCCAAACACACCAACGACAGGATAAATGTGGCCGAAGAGGAAGAAGACGACGCCATCGATGAAGAAGTGGACGACGAAGACTCCAAACGCATCCGATTTGAGTCAATCAAAACAACAAATAATTTCAGTAATAATACCAACGATTCGTTCAATGGATCGGAGGCTAAGAAGTGTCACAATAAGAGTCATAGTATGACATCAAAAGGGGTCTCCTTTTCCATCGACAGAATAATCAATAGCTGTAGTCCTGTCCACAACTCAGGCGATCGTCGATCAGTTGACTCTAATTTTGATAATTTATATGAAAACAAACCAAACTTTTGTAGTGATTATCGCAATGAAAGCCAGTCTTATATCAATAGTCAGAATATGAAGAATCTGTTGACGACAACGACATCTAACAGCAGTTCCTTTCTCTCAGAACTCTCTCGTTTGCGATATGCTGTGAGTCCGGCCTCACTGTTCAGCTCAACGCCGTTATCGGTCTTTCCTATGAATAGTCCCCACAATAACATCGATAACCCATTGATTGTCAATAATGTTCAGACAATGAGTGGAAGTGCTAATAGTTTTATCAATTACTACCCATCGATGGCAGAGATGGAGTCAATGGTTCCCATAATGTTTGTTCCCCCCTCCAGATGAACAACACTTCTTAAGACATTTATTCTTCAAAACAACTTCTAATCCAATAGTAGAATGAGTTTTGTTTGTCTTTTAGTATAAAACGATAGTATTTTATATTAATATTCCTCTCATTTGATGTAATATTTGTGGAAATTGTGGAGAATGTGCAAAGTGTGCAGATGTGGGGGGAGGGGGGATCAATACTGTGCATGGTGATGCAATTTATTTCAATTGAATCATAATAAAAATAATTTGTTTTTCCATTCATTTTATTTATTTGAATTTTTCAGTAATTTGTCAGAATTTACAAAATTATTACATTGCTATTTGTGAATACCAGGATGAATACCAGGATGATTTAATGATGAATCATTGATGATATTGAGTTGTCAATCAAATGAAAATTGAACAAAACGTTACTTGACCTGAACCCTGAGCCCTATACAAACCCAAACTTGATTTCCTATTTATTTTTCAAATAAGGAGAAAATATTGAATTTCAGTATTGGAGGCGATCCGACCCAACCTAACCTAAAACCAAATCTTACAATACTCTTAACTTTATCCAAATCCGGTCAAGTGTTGGGGTTTGGCTGTGCATACGGTGAGCGCTTGTCGTCTACAGCAAGCCTTGAATGTAGTGCACAGCACTCGGAGTGCACTGTGCGACCAAACCCCTCACTTGACCAGATTTGGATTCTCAAAGCTCTGTCAATCGAGAGCTGGGGTTTGCCATTTAGGGATCAGTTTTACACCACTTCTTATGCACTCTAAAAAAGTAAGTGTTTTTTGCACTTCAAATGACTCCAAAAGGAAAGGAAAATATATTTCGAAACTTTTTGCTCTTCTTTTCATTTTTCACTCGAATTATACACAACTAATGAGACGAACATTTCTTGTTTCGGATGAACAAAATGAGTGAAAGTAATACAAAAAATTTTGTGTGAATTCTATTCACCAGAGAGTAAACCAATGATTGAGACTCATGTGAGATGTGCTGTACATTCAGAACATGTCTTTCATTGAGTTTTATAAACGTTAGTCTTATTTTACCAGACATTCGGCTTAAGATGAAAAATACAAAATCTGTTGCGAACTCAAAACTCTTTTATTTGTAAGAAAAGCGAATTGAGTGAAGAAAATAACAAAAATCATTTCTCAGACAATTTGAGAATTTTTTGGGTGAAATAAATCTAAACGATTGACTTTGAGTTTAAAATTAATTCCGTTTGAGTTCTCAAAACAAATATTTTGGTTCTCGAACTGAACCCAACATTTTCTCACTTTTATGTACCACTGAATACTGTTTCACATTTGACTTCAAAAAAGCTTAAATCTTACATTGAATGGCATTAAAGAGAGAACAGACACTGAATACATGGCTTCAAATATTTTGAAATTAGTATCTCTATTAAAAATACTCATTTTATGCGTGTTTTGAATAATTTGGTCAAAGGTTTAGTGGTTTGGGTTTTGAGTCTCAAAGGTTTAAAGTCTTAATGTTCTGCAATTTGGGAGAAAACCTCTCTTTTATCTCATATACACTATTATTAATTACAAAGTATTAAAATTTATTCATTTAATGTTGTGTTAAATTAAGCAAAGAATGAATGAATGCATGAATGAAAGCATTAATTTTTCCATCAAATGATTTAAAAATGATATCGTTTTGTATGCACTCAATGCTCACAATTCTAATACAATATGTTTCAGTCGATTCTCGTCATGAATCCTATCACTTATGATCAGAGCACAGGTTAATGAATTCAAAGCAAATGAGTTTATATTAAACGAGAACTCAATGTCTGGCTATGAGTTAAATATTGAGAATGAAAATACATATGAATGCTATCCATCATACAGTGATGTGCAACTGCACAGTGCAAGGGAATACTAGCCCATCATAAGCAACAATGTTATACCCCATAGATTGGCTCAAAATAAACGGATAAAAGTAAACTAAACATATTTGACTCCCTTTACCTAGAATGAGAGCTAGATCCCTTAAAGAGCTTGCACATATTCAATGACTAGAATCGGTTACAATTACTGTAATATGAATTTTGTGGACCTGATGCTGATGCAGATGGACTGACAGTTTGATAGGTGTCGGCGCTCTGTTGTGACACACAACTACTCACAGCTGTGTTTATATTGATTCTGCTTTGGATACGTTGTCCACCAGTGCTGTCCGACTGTGGACTGTCATACATGTCTCTCATGCAAGAACTTGAATAGAGTTGATGTACACTCTGTGCGCCGTTGGTGTCCCCTAAGGAAGAATCGGTTGTATACCAACCGTTGTTTCGCTGGTCGTAGGCTGAAAGGGGTGAGCTTAGGCTTGCGGTGGCCGTTGCCTGTACTGTGAGGTGTCCGCTCGCACTACTCATTGCTGTCGTACTGATGTCTTCAATAACTATTCCCATAGAATGTGGTTCGACGGCCACTCTTTCGTTGGAGTATGAATTTGGAGGGGGAGGCGTACAGTAGTTATGCAGAGGACTGGTATCAGTGGGTGAGGAAGAAGGGTAAAGACAATTGCTTCGAATGAGCGCACCGTTATTTCTTGCCATCAGATTATCAACAGAAAAGGTATTGATTGGACTGTCCATTGAATCGCTGATAGTGTCGTCTTGTATGGCGAGTCCTGTCATAGCGCTATATTGTAGGCCAGTTCGGGAACAACTGGATTTGGATTCCAAAAGTGGATAATTCATTGAGTTTTGCATACAAGAGGAGAGTTCACATTTGTCGGACACCTCTTTCTTACAGTTCTGTGCTGTGAGAGCAATGCTGGGCAGCATAATGTTCTGGTTATGACCGGTGCTGTTTGAGCCGTTGTTCATCTGACTCATTCGAGTCTGCATTTGTCCAGACTGTTGGTGCGGTTGAGGATGAAGTCCACTACTAGTGGCTAATGAGATGACACTTCCGATGCTGTGGGACAGAGAAATATGACGCGTTGATGGGCCAGCTTTGCCGGTGTTGTTGTTATGATTGCTATTAGAAGTTGAGTGTGTTTTCATAGACGAGGGATTAGTCGACACGTCTTCTGATGCTTTCAAACTAATGTTCAGATTATCGCTCAAACGTCTGCTGACATTCGGTGGCTCTTTAACGGCACCGATAGCTGACTGACAGTTATTGCTATTATTGCTCGCATTTTGTCGCTTATCTTTTCCACAGTTATCCACGTCTTTGTCTTTGAGTGCGTCCTTCTTCTTAAAACGTCGTCTTCGTCTCAAATAACTTCCATTGTCGAACATATTGAGACTGTCCGGATCCAGTGTCCAGAAACTTCCTTTACCAGGCTTCTTATCATCCCTGGCCACTTTTATGAAGCACTCATTAAGAGACAAATTATGACGAATGCTGTTCTGCCAGCCCTGTTTGTTCTCCCGATAGAACGGGAACTTATCCATTATGAACTGGTAAATACCATTAAGTGTCACCTTCTTGTCGGGTGAGCCCTGAATAGCCATAGTTATCAAGGCTATATATGAATATGGAGGTTTGACCTGTTCCTTCAAAGGTCCAGATGACCCTGTTAGACTGGTTGGATACGCAACTGCTTGTCCATAGGGTAATGGCCTCATTGATATTGCGCTCGACATAGCAGTATAAGGAGCAACGCCGTGATTGCCCGCTCCTGTTGTGGCGGATGGACTGTAAATACTGCTATTTGATGGATGACTGGCATTAGAATATCCATAGCGATAGTAATTCTGTTCGGATCCGTACAACGGATGCATTCTTGGACTCAATGGTTGTGGAGTCGACCAAAACAGAGTGAATCACAAAATATTTTCATTAACAGAATGTCTTTAAAGTCACAAATGTTTATAAGATTTGAATTAATTTTCAAAAATGTGTATCAATGAAGATGAGTATCAATTCAGTGATAGCACACCATAATAATGATAATAACTGGAGAATTGCTTTGAGCTTTTTATTTGTATTATTATTATTATTATCATTTGATATTCAATTTTCAATATTATTATTTTTCTTGGCATCCAATCTATAGAGCGCTCATAGCATTGATTTGGTTATGAATGTTAAACGAGATATTATTCTGAAGTTTATCACAGAATTCAATGAACGTATGAAAGTTTTGACAAATATTTTATAATTAAATGATTTGTCATTTGTTTGTAATAAACAATTCAATCGACAATTTATTTATTGATTGTAATATTCTCTTATTATTATTAGAGCTCTGGTTTTGGTCACTCTTTATCGTTAAAAACACAAACAAAGTTAAACATTGAGTCCGTAAAGCACTATAAAAGTTGAATATTATATATAAGTTATATATACTCGATATATATATGTCAGACAAATTCAAATAATCAGTTTCTCAGCGAAAGGCCTTTTAATGGGGCGCTTACTATAGGCATGGTTTGGAGCAGTTCGGTGGCGGGCGCTGGTAGACCCTGCTGGCCTACGCGAACAATATGTGCACTGCCATACTGTCAGCAATTGTGGAAATAGTGGCAATTGTGTTGTTGGGCACAGCCTTTTGTCACAGCCCATTAACGGGCGCACATCCAATGCTTGTTCGCCACTCGTCGTGACTCACTGTATGCCAAAAATGGTCGCTATTCAGCATTAATGACAGGCATTCCGTCTGTTCAATAGAGCCGTAAAGGCCTGCGCGCGACTTAACTCAATCCAAAACTAAGACACAACACAACAGTCAAAGATATCTTACTTAACACAAAAATTGATGGAATGGCTGTTCTCTTCTCTCCTTCTCTCTCTTCATCCATCTGTCTCTCACTTTAAATGTTCCTTAACATCAAAAATGGAATGCAATTCAACTTTTGCTGAATCTTCCCCGTTATCAATGACCAAGCTGCTTCTCTCTACACCACTCACTCAATCGCCTATTCCTGGATTAGATATGAGTCCGAATTCAACTTCTTTTTCATATTCGCTTTCAAGAGATGAGCGGTTGGGTATGGGATGACTCTACAAAGTAAAGTATTATGTGATAACTTTGAATAATGGCCAGGAGCTTGTCTTGGTTATCCCATATTTTGCACATAGATTGAGGATGTTGTGAGTGATGGCACATATATGTCGCTAAAAGCGATCAATAATCACAAAATATATAAAACTTTATGAATATATCTTTTATTTGAGAGATCATTGCTATCATCTCTTTTCTGGAGTTTGGGAACAAACCAAGAAGTGTCAAACATTATGGATGTGCATTTTTTATCCGAATTAAATGGATTAGTTTTGCCAAATTCATTTCACTCAAAGTCAAACACAATTTCTCAGAGCACCGATACATTTGTCACTCACGGCTCACAACGAAAAAAAGTGAAAAAAAATTTGAGGCGAAGATCTTTTCGTAAGTTTTCACACAAAAAAGACATTCATGAGAGTAGTCTAACATTACATATGACGACATACACAACAAGCCGTGAAAATGCCTGAAAGTTCCGACTCTTCTGCACTCATATTTCTATTTTCAAAGTGTATGTCTCGCACAGAACAGACCACAAAACTAATAGTGCGCTAAACAACAAATCACTGTCTCATAAGAGTCACTAATATATTTCCGGAGTCATATTAACTTTAAGCTACACCATGTATATCACCCTGTTCCCTAAAATACAGCTTAACATAGCTTTCTTTTATTGCAACACTAAATCAATTGTGATAAACGTCGGACACATTTTTATTATCATTTAATATTTGACAAACAGATTGGAAATCAATTTCATACTTAACTTCATCTCAATTTTTACAATGAATCCACAAAATTAGAGCAAACCATTAGTCGCCTAATAAACTACACTTTACTGGCGATCTCTGACCCAACATTCTCTCTCTCTCTCTCTCTCTGCCCCTCTCTCTCTCTCTCTCTCTCTCTCTCTCTCGGGTCTTGTGAAGCAATCGGCTTATTTTAAGAAAGTCATATAAATGTGATTTAAAATCAAATTCATTTTAAAATAAAAAAAGTATACGAAATACTGAAATACTCGTATACTCTGATATCATTTGGGAGTTCGTATTGTAATTTTAGAGTTGGAAGAGTTCACTCATAAGATTGGAGATGTCCAACATATTCCCTTCTAATTATTGAATGAAGAAGAGAAAGGGTCAGCCATTACCCCCTGTTTTTGAGAAAAATGTGATATTTTAATAACTTTCCCCTAGGCTCGCAAATTTGAAATTTATCCCCTCTTCCTAGAGTCAAAAAATTTTGAAAACATGCGAATTATCTTTCAGTTTTGAAAATGGGCTGTAAATAGAAAAAATCGAAACATGTTCAAACATCGAAATTCGGTGTTACAAAAGTGTATTAGGTGTTTTTAATGTTCATGAACCTCCCCTCTAGGATGGTCTCAAAACTCCCCATAACGCCCACCCTATGAGCACTAGGTGTTGAATAATTTAGATCATAAACTTAATTTTGAAAATGTGAATTTCAATTAACATCAGGGATGTGGAAGGTTTTCGACTCCAGGGGGAGGAATCCAGCCTGTTGAAAATTTCTCAAAATCTAGGGGGTGTAATGAGGTGGTGTCATGGCTGCCAACCCAATTGGTGGCCGAAAACAGCACCACTGCTTCATTGTTTGTAAATTATGGGCGAACTTCTTTCTAAAGAGGGATCTATAGACTTGGGTCTATTTAGGAGTCTATAGTGAGGGGTCTATTCCTGGGCCAAAATATCTTTTTATTACTAATCGGATATTAAAAAGTGACTGTAATTTCCGATTTTATGATTGCTTATAGTTATAACTGTGTTGTTGTGTAGTCTTCAAACATTTTGTCATTAGTTTCCTCGAATTACTTATTTTTCAAATTAAGAATTACGAGGACATTTAAGCCTGTTGGTAAAACTGGTTGCACCAAGGGTTGTGTATAGAAATATCCCTGGTTAATGTGATAAATTTACTCTAAATATGAACTGTAACATTTAGACTTAGCAAAACCAAAGAAAAAAATGAGAATATAATATTGAGGGATTTGGGAAATTGATTTTGTTGCCCTGTTTAAACA